>JAGDQP010007406.1:0-12049 GCA_022664845.1 Lepisma saccharinum | reverse complement strand
TATATGGATAACCTGCATTTTCGAAATCATGACTGAAAAGTTCCAGCGCCTTCTCGCTGCAGTATCATTTCCCATTGGGTTAGAAAACTCGCGTTAACCTTTTAAATATATTCCAAGTTAAGGTCCATTGCGTCAGCTTAGCATATGTTAGCCCTCGAGCTCTACGTACTGCAGTGACTGCTGTGTCGAAAGATAGACGACAGAGCAAATATTGAAGCTCGTTTGTCCACTTCCAGTATAATCCAGTGTACACCAATTTTTCACTTCTAACTTGGTTTTATAGGCTTCTTATTGTTGTACGGCCCGTTTTTGTTTTAAATTTAAGCCTTAATTCCTAAGTTATTTATGTAATAGAATAAACTACTTTTTATATAATAGAGAATACTGAAAATAATATTTACGTTTTTTTTTACAAGAATTAAAACATAAATAAAAAAGCAGGCAGCACAGCAAAATCAAGCGTTTAAAGCTGAGTTTGAAACGAAAATTCGGTCCATCTTGGTTTAGACTGGAAGTGGACAAACGAGATCAAGCGTCCTCTCCGCACCCTGATCGCTTATATTCATGAAAATTTTGAATAGCAGCAGTCAGTTCAGTATCGTTTTTAGATAGAAGCTACTGGGTTAGCTTAGGTTAAAAAAATCACGTCATATATATTCATTAATCACTTTCACCCACTTCAGAATTACTCCCGCGAGAATGACGTAATGTTTATTGTATAAAGAACTTGATGATATTTTGGGTCAATCTGTAAATGTTGCCCAACAGTTACATACAAAGCCCGGAATCTCTTATAGCTTTCATGTCAATCTTTGTTGTGCTCAGACACTAAAAGATTGACCTGTGAACATTAAATAAGGATCTCTTGGAAGCATTCTAAATGGCATGATACACCATGGAATGCTCCGTTGATCCATCCAATCCACGGTTCACCTTTTGTCCCGAACCACGACCGACGACAGATTCTACTTAGCTATGAGGGCTCATTTTCAAGCCCGCTTGCGTTGCTTGCGATTTGGGTGAATAGCCAATTCCCTAGCAGCACACTTGGTCGGCCCAACAGCGTAAGAACTGCGGCAGCGTTGAGAAAGTGTTGGTGAACATATTTGCCGTGAAAAATACATAGGGCCGCGGTTGGCAAATGGTCGGCATTGGTTATGAAAATATTTGACGCCAAAATACGTTGGCCCTTTGTTGGGAAATCGTCGACAAAGTTGCAGAATTTGTAATGAAACTATTTGACGGAGGAAATATGTTGGCCCATTAATGTTAAAATTACACTACGCCAACCAACAAACAGCCAACATTTTTGCAACCATTCGCTTTATCGTACGTCATTTGTTCATATCACGTGACAGTGGATGGAGAGGGCTCTGTTTTGTATGGAATGCGTGTTTCTGTGTCAGCTCATCGTAATTGCTTATGGCGTAGTGACAAGTTATTCATGTTTGACTCAGTACACATTAGCAATTGGTAAGTTACTGTTTATTTATGATATAAAATTGTTCATTATCATGTCCTATAATGTAAGTTTTTCCCATATTCAAAGTTCCAACTCGAGAAGACAATGGAAGATAGAGTAACATTTTGCAAGTTGTGTAATGATAAATCCGGTCTTATTTACACCCTATATAAGTTGAATGTTTAGGCAACACAAAGTCTATTGCCACTTTCAGAGAAAATAATGTCGATAATTATTGTCACAATAAATTCAAGGCATTCCTAAATTCGGCATTACTTCCGAAGTTGGTCGTCCATCTGGTTTTCGACTAAAAGCCTGATGAAAGCTACGAAAATTTAAAAATCATCAGTTTCTACGTTTAGTTCACTGGTTTTCGGTTTCGTTCGGTTACCGCGCAGGGTGGGGATGTTCACATTTATTATTAATAATTGCTTTCTTGCAATTTTCGTACATTATATTAAACTAGTGACCATGGGAACGTGGAGATTAGGTAAGGTTTGGTGCGTTCATGTATATTATCAGAATATATTTTCATATGTTCATATTTATTATTAATAATTGCTTTATTGCATTTTCGGCAAGGGTATAGATGACTTACCCGCTCTGTGATGGATATTAACCAACTAACCGAACCAAACCTAAACTAACCTACCATAAACTAACCTACCCTTACGTAATCTTGAAGCTATTTATTCAGTTTAGAATGCAAACAAACAAAATTTAACCTAACCTTTAGGCCTAAATCAAGAGGGGAGGTCAGCCATCTACTCCCTTCCCCATTTTCGTAGATCTCTTAAATTACTGACCATAGGAACGTGGAGGTTAGGTAAAGTTAGGTGCAGTCATGTATCTTTACACTTTTTGTTCTCATATACATCACATTTATTTTCGTCGGAACAAAGCTTACCACATTTTCTGCAATTTGTTGTTTGATTTATTAATCCATAACTTTCACATAGTTTCAAAGATATTCCTCAGTATCACCGTATTGTTTCACAAGCTGTAATACTGTTAACTCACATCCAGGGCAACGTTCCTGTACACCTAAAGCAATGTTCACAATATAAATGCTCGTAATTTTCCCACAATCCAATCATGCGTTAACCTTCCGCCAAGTAGTTCCTTCCGTTTCCCAAATGATTCCATGTTTATCACCGATTATACAATGAAATAAACTCAACTTTCGTTCTTTTTTATATATTATTAACCACACAAACGAGGAAATTATCCATTTTTTCCCTGTGAATTTTCGAAATTTTACTAGAAACAAACGATCAGCTTAGGAAGTTAACCCTTAAATTCAACTGTTTTATTATGTCAGTTTCGCGCTAGGAGAAGCATGTGCTTTCATACACAAAGAATTGTAATTCCTACCTGGACAAAAGTTCAAAACACCTGCCAGAGACTTTTTTTTACGGAATCGTGAACATTTTTCGTGCAGTTAAAGTTTTACGTCGCCAGACAATATCTATGGGCGCTCCGCGGCTACAACATCCCATTCTAGTACTTTTCACTATATGTACTTCGTGCCATGTACACACACACATTTGCTTCTCTGATTGCATTTTTACTTTTTGCCTTTTTTTATGTTCACAAGCAAAATTATGTGTCGGGTTAGAAAAGTCATGTTAGGTTATTTTACACATTTTCAAATTTCACACAGTTGACAGAATCAGTTATTCACCGTTGGGTGAATTACTGCCCCGTGTCACGTACACACATTTACTGCCCCTCGATTGCATTTTTATTACTTTTTGCCTTCCTGTTCCCAAGCAAAGCTATAGTAGGTCAGGTTAGGTTATTTTTTATACATAAACATTTTCAAATTTTACACAGTTGACACAATCACTCACTCTCTGTTGGGTGAATTACTGCCCCATGCCATGTACACGCATTTACTGCTCTGATTGATTTTTTTATTAATTTTTGCTAGAGAAGCAGTCGGTTGCGACTGTAGGATCACGTATAAAAGTAATTTAACCTGACTTTTCTAAACTGAAATCGCAGGCTAAACTAAGTGGCCGTATTGGGTGCGTAAATAGTTAGCTAGTAAACAAATCAAGGAACTGCCAATCATGTGTGATTTAGTCATGTGTGTGTTGTTGACGCGGTGGGAGAAGCCAAGTATTCCGATGCATGTGTTAATGTCGGCGTACGTATTTACGTGAATACCGTATGTTAGTTTCAATAAGAAATTGTGGCACCGAGCTTCCGTAGCTCAGTGTTAAAGCATTGGCGTAGGATTCGAGAGGTCATGGGTTCAATCCCAGCGGCCGACCATGCTGACTGAGGTTTTTCCAGGGATTTTCCTCAGTGACACCAGGCAATGGCTGGATGGCACCTTCAACTTAGGCCCTGGCCGACACCTTCCCGCATCTTTTCCCCTCCTTTATTCCGGTCCGAGCCTTAGATGTCTAACGGCCATACAATAATAATCAGATTCAAAGAAATTGTGGTTTCCCGGACATTACAAAGGAGGAAGAAAGGGCAAAAGGAAAAGAAAAGAATACAAGAGAAAACCTGTTTGTCCAGGCTCTCCTTTCCTACAGTCCCCTTATTATTTTTTATAGAGTGTTCGATTTGTAGCGGGGGATGGTTGGGATTATCCCCCTCTCGGTAAAATTTTTCTCTGGTACTTTTTACAGATCTATACGTCTAACCTGGGATGTGGACTATCCCAAAATACCGTATAATACACATCTCACTAATTCTTCCCCCTCTCTGGAAATTGCACAAATCGAACACTGTTTTTATACCCTCTTTACTCATCTCTCACCTTCTTTTTATGAATCGTTGAGAAATCCGTTTTTTCTGGGTTTTTTCCTCTTTTGCTTTCCTAATTTGTATTTTCTTTCCACCTTCTCTTCACTTACATTTCCTTTTCATCCCGAGAGAAAATAAAAAGCACTTTTTTAAAATAAAGCCCAGCCTTCCTTCAAACGAAAAGGAGTACGTTGGCGCATAGTTTTTTGCTTCACAGCGTAGAGATGGGCAAAATTGTCAGAATATTTGGTGGCACCGATCCAGACTAAATTCCTCGTATTTTTAACCAATTCTCGCCCTTTACTAGTACGTTGGTTCCCATAGGTACACCTAACCTATTTCAGACAGAATTACAATTCTCTGAGTATGAAAGCAAGTGCTAGTTCCACTTGGCGGCAAACAGACACCTTAAAACAGTTAAATTTATTGTGACTATAATTCTCGACGTTATTTTATCTGAAAGTGGGTTCAGTATGGATACGTTCCCCACAAATTTAAAAAACAAAACAAAAAAAACTGATAATTTCTTAAATAAGTACGTGTTGCGAATTGTGTTAACAGTAAGTGGAGCAAGGAATTTAACGTGCTATTAGTTCAAATACTCTTAGGAAGAACACATGCCGAACTATTACATACTGGATGTTAATAATTCATAGAATGAGGGTTGTATCATTGTTTTCTTGAAATCTTCCAGAACTCTCAGTTGGCACTCAAATAGGCAGACATTTTATTAGATAAACTTTGGTAAACTTTTGCATATGGGCCAATCGAGTATTTTTTTAGAAAGCGAACCTTTATGCAATTTCGTGCGTTACAAAGATTGATTTAACTCATTAATCACAAATGGCTTGCCTAAGGTGAAATTAAAAATTACATAATCACAAATACTTTGTGTTGGATATTTTGTGCTGATGCAACACAGAGGTTACTGAGAGGTCCAGGTGCGAGCCATGGTCACAGCAGTATATGAGTATTTTATCCGTGTAACCTATTTCCAGTTCCTTTTTACTAAACGAAACTGTTCCAAGTATCAATTACTTAATTTCATAGCCTTGCGTGTTACCACGACTTTTTTTTCTAAATATAGATTTACTTTAACTCAATCGTATCATTTAATAATACAAGAAAAGTGGCTGAAGTTCGAAGTTTTTTTTATTATTTTAAAGTTACTTAAAATTCTCTGAAAATTTTAAAACTAGATAAGATATTAAAGAACCATTAAAGTGTTAAAAGTTTAAAATAATGCCTACCGGACCCTTCTAAAAAACAAAGAAAACTCCTACTTGTTACTATGTCTGAACTACCTGTAAATCTTATTACTTCGACTAGTGGAAATACAAGTTATGAATGAAAAAGTGTCACTGATAGACATATATTTTTTTACAGATTTTATTATTGTAGCCAGACACTTGGCCTCCATAAAGAATCGGACGGATAGGATTGAAGAAACACAGAAATGGAGAATCGCATGTATCAGATCATGCTGATTCTCTATCCCTTACGTCTTTGCCATGTAATGAAGGGAAGAGCGTATAAATTTGGACAATTATATATCGGTGATGGAAAATGGTACTAGTTTGGTAAGTTCATGACTGGAGTATTGGAACTTTTGTATTTCAATAAGATATTTTTTAATTTCTATTTTTTTTAGTGTAGAAGAAAACATTTAATCGCCAATTACATACATATAATATCACAACATTTTGAAACCTGCTACTTAAAGAGACTGAAGTTATTTACTCAATAGTACTCAGTATTAAATGGACTTGAAGGTTGTCAAAGTGATAATGAAATGTAGGTGAATACCAAAAACGATTAGAATATGCAGTCAGAAAAACTCAGTTTGGTGAAAGAGGTTGCGCTTTTTCAAAATCTTGGCAATTGTTCGCTAAGTTAGTCGAGCTACGAAAGGAAAGGGAAATTTTGACTTGAGAAGCGTATTCAGTAAACCGTGCACGGTGCCTTCAATGCATAATATACTTCTTTCAACCTGTGTTTAAATTGGATGAAAGTTCCTACAAGAACGGCATGACTATCGTACAGATCATTATTTCGTTACTGCAACCTTTTTGTAGGGTTTCTATAAGCCTTTATTCCAAAACATCACTAGTTAGGTTAAGAGACCTCCCGCCTCCCCCCATTTTTAATATTTTTAAAAATATTTCAAGATTTAATGGCAGTATCAAGAGATTTTCGAGCATAGTTCCACCACAAAACACTAGTTCATATGATGTTATGAATTTCCGGGTGTTAGAATTTCTTTAGTAATATGCCATCGAATATTATGACGTCAACATTCAATTAAAGGCTTGTATTAGTCATCAAGGTCAACGGAGGACGATATCTCGAGTCCCTACCCATTGAATTTCATAGTAATTTGTAGTTGCATAGTAAAATATTGATTGCATTTAGAAATAATTAAAATAAGCACTTCTCGCGTACAACTTCGATACGAATAGGGAAATCGAATGAAAACGCCATCATTTAACGAACTTGAAGAAAGTAGTGCCAATGTGTTATAAGAAAACTGCTTTTGGCCTCGTTTATGCACAGAAAAAGTGGTTTGGCGTATAAGCCGTACGTAGCTTGATGCAGACTTTCCTGTTAGTATGAATCCACTTTTAATTATATTTAAGGAATTTGAGCAACGACAGTAAAAAGGTAGAAAAAAGGACACTTGCGTAGTAAAATACTGAGACAGGAGTACAGGAACTTCACAAACACAATAGAAAAGCGCAACGTTTCTCAAAACCGTTTTCACAGGCTGGGAAACATGGCGTTGTAGCTCTAGTGCGGCACCAGTCCGCTCTGTCGTTTTTCTTTCCTACCATGTGAAAACGCTTTTGCGAAACGTTGCTGCTTTTTTGTGTTTGTTAAGTTCTTGTACTCCTGCCTCAGCATTCGACTATGTAAGTTTCCTTTTTTCTACCTTTAATATCAGCTTTATATATATATATATATATGTATATGTATATAATTCAGTCATATTCAATACTGGGTGAGGCCTCTCCCGTTGGGAGGAAGTGGTCTACTGCTCCCATACTGACCAGACGGGTTGGGAGAGGAGAGCCAAAGATATCAACTATGATCACCACTGTCTTTTATTCACCGCAGCTTCCCAATTGTCCTCACAAAGCTGGGTAAACACAGTCATTTTGAACCTCCACCGGGAATCGAACCCGGGACCGCTCGCACTGAAGTCGAGCGAGCAGAGAAAGTGAGAGAGAGAAGGGAAGACACACAGTCCCATTTTCCAATAAGGGTTACTAATTCAAACGAATCACACTAAAACATTTATACTAAGCTACTCCATAAACATCACAAAGAAATGGCTTTCAAATAGGTTTCTTAGCTGCTAGGAAAAGTTCATATACCCTTGTTACTTCCATGAAAATAGTTTCAACTTCTGCCAAATAAAAAATTTCGATTTTTTTTTCAAATCTTGATTGGAACATCTACGGAGGAAAAATTTATCCCTAGCAGGGATTAAAAATAAATTTATCAGGGTGGGAAATCTATTTGACAGGGGCAAATCTCGAGCATCCCCTCGTCTTATTCGCACACTGCTGTGCAGAAGCTTCGTATTCTTTCGATTGTGAAATCAATCAAGTGAACTCATATTAACAACTTGTAGAGAACACTGGGAAACACTTCCACGTATTTCAATTGGCTACAATCTTATCGCAGAAAAATAAGCACTCAGTAAAACATGTATTCCCTTCTTTGCAACCCTGAGCGATGAAAATGCTTATTCAATTCATTATTCGCTGAAATCATAAGCAACGCAAGCTTTGTTGAAAATCAGCCTTTATATTTATCAACATTCGTTCCAATTGGCTACTCAAGCTCAAATAAGTGGTTTATACTTCTGTACATCCCAGCACATTTTACAACCCTGCTAACATTTTTTACACTTTACTTAAACACTCCATTAAAAACACTTTTAGGATTTAATTTATAGAATCGTAAGGTAGCTAAAAGTTCGAGGGATATTCCCCCATCTACAGGAACTTACTTCAACAGAGGGCTCCATATCAAACATTTTTCAATTTATTTTCATGTGAAGTTCTAATGTTTATCATTTTACTAAATACAATATTGAAGCACACTTTACAATTAGGGTATTCTGATCAACAGTTATGAATGTTTATTGTATACAAGAAACATTCTAACCAATTCGAATCGTGATCTATAACCACACTGTCTAACCTACTTTAAAAAAATGCTCAATAGATGACGCTATTTTTTTTTTCAAAATACCCCATCAACAATTTTAAACCTGTTTGCTTTTTGTTTTATGCAGAAATGATTTCAAATATACATTTCTACTCAACTAAACATAAATTAAACAGACAAGAGACGACTCCATAATTATTGTCAACTTAATATCAATTGTTCATAGCTACTTTACTGCATTTTATATTATTTAAAAAGGCCTAAAGTTTTCCAAATTTACTTCGGGAAGCCACCCTCGAAAATAAAAATACGGCTTTGGAAGTAAACCAGCTAAAAAAGGGTGAGGAAGTATCCTCTATTCATTCGTTTGTTTCAATCTTTGCCCCCTTATTTCTAAACATGTTAGGTCTTTCAGTTTTTATTGAATGTTGTTTCCAACTCTGTTGTTTTATTCACTTGTTTTCGTGCATTTGGTTGGCAAGCGTGTCTTTCTCGTTTGTTTTCATACATTTGGTTGGCAAGCATGTCTTCCTCCTTTGTTTCTATACACTTGGTTAGCAACACTGTTTAGTTCTTCTTTCCTCAAGAGGAATGACTTTTCCAGGCGCAGTCTTAAAGTTCAGTGTTTTTTGCAGAAACGATTGTGTAATACCTTTTTCCATTTCACTCATAGCCTTGTATAATCACCCCCGCTGACGTCAGCAGCCACCTCCAGGGAACTCCCAACCATAAACCACTCGACTACGTAACAAATGACGTCATCTGCACATGGAGAACGTTAAACCAACCCCGTAGGACCTGTACCCCACCAACCTACAGTATTTCTAGTGACTGCCCCATGTGGCGGGGTGGTGTTTACCTCCCCCCCAAATCTCGACAATTCCCAAAATTTAAAAGTTTTGCTTTAAACAAAACTTCACTTACACCGTCCCAATTTTATCTTTACAAACCCCGCGGAAACTGAAAACCGTGGCGGAAACAGGTTGTTCGCATTTTTGACGGGCGCTTATGTCACAATCTTAAGAGTAAGTACTCTTCTAGGGTATCCGATATTTCCATTTTCAAAAGTTGAGAGCCCTAGTTAAAAGTATTTTGGTTAACAGAGGTTTTGCTGTAGATCTATTAGACATAGCCATGGAGCGTGTTTGATTAGATTAGAACGACGCGTCTCTACGGGTTTTCATTGTTTATCGCAAATTTGCATCACAAAATTGTCGACAACAATCTACGAAGACGTGCAAGGTAAGTAAATAATAACGGAAAGAGAGCAAATGAAGTTGAAATTAGAAAGTGCGCAGTAAATGTGGTATAATTAATAATTCTAGACTATAAAAATGTTTATCAGAAGCTATCCTAACAAATCCTGTGAGTGTCATTAATTCTCCAGAAAATGATAGAACTCAACTTAATTGTAGTGCATTTGTAACAAGCTTATAATTGTACGCTTGTAGATCATTGCACACAATTCCACGTATCTTTTAATTTTATGGATTGAGAAGGTTGTTCAGAATGCTCGACGCGAGTGCAATTTTCAACAGCCTTTTCGTGAAAGAGAAAGCAGTGGTAAGTGTAAAGCACCACAACGTGCCAATTAAGGTTAGTGTACAAGGGTTTATACGGATTATGTCTTCGGAACTTATCAGCGGTATAGCATCTGAAGGTAAACCTAAGAATAGAAATGTTAATACAGATGTATTCATCCTCTGCTTTTCTATCTTGTTGCGATTTTAATAGTTTACATGGCATTCAGCATCCATAATCTTTTTTAAAAAGAACGCACCACTTAAGGTTTATTTATGTGATTTTTAAGGGTATAGAAGCATATTCATGCACATTGTAGAACAGACAGAACAAAGCTTTTTATGTAAAGAATTATATAAAACAAACAAAAAAGATTTAACTCCAAAAGTTGGCCGGCCGTTTCTAGTAAAATTTAGAAATTTTACAGGAAAAAATAGATAATTTGCTCGCTTGTGTGGTTAATAGTATATAAAAACAGCGAAAGTTGAGTTTAATATATTTTATAATCGGTGATAAACATGGAACTATTTGGGAAGCGGAGGGAACTACTTGGCGGAAGGCTACCGGATGATTACATTGTGGGAAAGTTACCAGCATTAATATTGTGATCATTGCTACAGGTGTGCAGAAACTTTACCCTGGATGCGAGTTAACAGTATTACAGCTTGTGAAACAATACGGTTATACTCAGGAAAATTTTTGAAACTGTGTGAAAATCTTGGATGAATAAATCTATCAACAAATTGCAGAAATTGTGGTAACCTTTGTTCCGACGAAAACAACTGTGACGTATACAAGAACAGAAAGTGTAAAGATACATGACCGCACCTAAATTTGACTTAACCTCCACGCTCCCATCATCACTAATTTAAGATGATGTACGAGAAATGCAAGAAAGCAGTTACTAATAATAAATGTGAACGTCTCCACCCTGCGCGGTAACCGAACAAAACGAAACCATTGAACTGGACGTAAAAATTGATTTTTTTTTTTTAAATTTCGTAGCCTTCATCAGGCTTTTAGTCGAAAACCAGACGTACGACCAACTTCGGAAGTAATGCCCCCGAAAAATTCTTTATACCTAGTATACGGGTCTATATAATATTAAAGTTCCTTCTGGAGAGCTTCTCTTCCAATATTTCCTTTCTTTTTTGGGGGAGGGGTGTCAGCTCAGCCATCTAAAGTAAACGCTATTGTTGTAAACCATATTTTTCATCCATTTTTTTGTAATTTTAATGTTGTTTTATATTAATTACGATGTTGTATTTACTTAATGAGGTTTTTTTCTAGCTACAGGTAAGGATGCATTTATCATTTCCAAAATTAAGCTACAACATTTTTAAAGAAAATGTACAATATAAGAACTAATACAATACATTAGTTCGTATTTTATTATATTATAAACATATTTGTATATGTTACAAATATGTCTAGGTTTTTGACGCCATAACATTACAAACGTCATCCTATATGCAAGCGAATTAATAAATCTTTATTGTTGTGGTATATTGCAGCCTTCCAGGCTGGACACAATGTTCTCCTGCTCGCTTGGGCGTCGCGCTGACCTGATCTATTGCCGTTCGATTACGTCATGCTCATGATTGCAAAACACCGTGTCATGGCTGTGACTCCCTCCTCAATTAAACTGTGGTCTTGTCTCCAAAAAACATGGCGTGCTATGGCCCAGAAAGACTTCCAAGGACTCATTCTTTCTACGCACTACATGCTGCAGCCCTCTTCACCTCCATGGCAGCCCACAGGCGATTGACTGAAAGCGGTAGATTTGCCACATTTGGGGCTCATATATTGTCTTATTTATTGCTGTTGCTTTTTAATTGTGATCTGCGTATTAAACTATTCTTTGAATTCGTTGGTAATTCAACACATTTATTTTACTTTATTTCAGAGACGCTTAGCATTAGATGTGGCGTACTTGATGTGTACTATTGCAGTAAATAATAAATATGGATTTTATGGGCAGTACAAAATTTGACAGCCCTGCGGTCTCGCAAGAGTTCAAAGAAGTGAAAAATGAGAAGTTGGAAGTGTCGGATACTTTTATTGAGGTAAGTTCTTAACTAAGCTAATTTGGTGGCGAGTGGTTTATAAGAACCATATCCAGAATTT
>JAGDQP010007405.1:43953-67524 GCA_022664845.1 Lepisma saccharinum | reverse complement strand
AGCAAAATCTTGACTTAGTTAAAACTAATTTCTTTCCGTGTAAAAATGGATAATTCAAGAAAAGTCGTTGAAATGTGTTCACTCCGGGATTCTTTATTCGCGCGAGTAAATAATCCTTTAAGTACAGTTCTGCTCATATGCGTTGTACGTACGTCAGGCATTGCTGCTGTCTGCAGACACTCGTCCAAATTAATCCCCCGTTTACGGGCAACTGGATTAGCGGCGGACAGGAAGAAGAAGAAATGTTCTTCCATTTTGATAAACTCAAAATCGGCTGAAATTATGAGTGCATAGGAGCGTTCAAATCGTCAAGCTTATCACTCACAGAATTTTACCTATGCGAATCGTCGAAAATGGTAAAAAGAGGTCACGAATGCAATATTGTAAAGGGTATTACTGCACTGGATTAATGTACAAAATCCTTTGTTTTAAAATTATTAATTGACAGAGTATGGCATTGGTGATCATAGAATTTGCGGCAGGAAAAAAATGGAACCCATACTGCATACTCAATCAACAAATTTCTTGGAGTCAAAACCTATTATAAATGTATATAAATAAATAAAAATAAATACTGCAATAGGAATTACATGAACATACTCCTTTAAGTGAAAAATATTAAAGGTATAAATTTCTGGCAAAAGAATTTTAAATATTTAAATAAAAATCTGTTCTCTGATCTCTAAATTCAATTGAATTGTGTGTCAAATTAATTACTTGTACAAAAGTTTGAAGACAAACTGCAAAATGGAAAGCAAAATATATTTTAAGAGAGAGATCAGACACACCGTTACGCTACAGCACAAACGTAAAAAACAAATTCAGAAACCCTGATCGAACCACTACCTAGTTCTGAAGCTTTCACTGAAGATGGCAGCACATTCCAGAGCCCCCCTCTTCAATATCGATTATACCCCTACAACCTTCACAGCGGAACGTTGATTATTTATCAACTTAGAATTAAATTATAAACTCTTGGTTTGTACTTTTTAAAACACTTTGGCATCGTAGAATCATTTGTATTCGATTTTTTTAAATAAAATTGAGGTTAGGTGTTTGCATAATAGACGCTTTAATTTTCGACATTTTATTCCCGGTAGAATGCATTTAAAAATTCTAAATTTCACTGACCAAACGTGTAATTTAGGTTTACTTTAAGTAATATTTCATTTTATAATTCCATACGGTTTTCCTGGTTGTATTAATTAAGTAATTCGTGGAGTTCGTAGAATCAATATATTGAAACGAGTCTTCTGGGTTGATTGCCTGTATCATTAGATGGCATTATACGTCGTGAAATGATAATAATTAACTAATTATAATTACTTAGCTTATTAATTACTATAGGACAGAACAAGCCTTGAACGTTATAAATACTCTAATCACAATTAATTATATTACACCTGCAATTTCTGCGAATTAATTACCTAAATGATTATAAACTGGTACAAACACAGAGTTGCCAGACGTGTGAGAGTTATTTGGTGGATTCCACCAATCTTTGTTAGACTTTAACGAATCGTTA
This sequence comes from Lepisma saccharinum, assembly GCA_022664845.1. NCBI lineage: Eukaryota > Metazoa > Arthropoda > Insecta > Zygentoma > Lepismatidae > Lepisma > Lepisma saccharinum. The sequence goes on along the minus strand of JAGDQP010007405.1, from coordinate 65,999 downwards.
AGTAACTTTAAGGGTTTCAAAATACATTACGTTCGTTAATTAACGATTCGTTACGTTTTTAACTAAGGCTGGTCAAAACTACTAAATATGTTTTAAGGAAATAGTTTCAAAATATATTTAAACGCATTAATAAAATATAAGTACACGCATATAAAATGTTTAAATTGACAATTTCAAAATAAGTGTTAATAAGTAATTTAAAATTATTTTAAAACACACGAAGGCGATTGTATTGAAATATTTTTTAGGATAATTTTCAAAACAAATATTCCTAAAATTCTTTCATTAAAAAAAAAAATGAAATTAACGAGCCAGAATTTTAAAACAAAGTAAGCATATTTTAAAAATAATTTTAATGTATATTTCACATATTTTTAAAGCAGTTTTCAAAGTTTCTTGCTATTAAAGTAAGGTTCCAGTGAGGAGAGGGGTTGAAGAAGAGTAGATGTCTAGTTGAACTAGTAACGAAGATACAATTGATGTGCTGAAAAAATACAGTTACTAATTCCTACTCAGCCCCTATTCTTTTCGCTTTTATAGTAAAAAAAAAAAACTTCACTGTGAAGCACCCAGGTTCGAGTCCTGCTGCTATCCATGCTCCCCTCGTTCATTAGGCGAATACTGATCTAGTACCTAAACAAAGGCCCTAGACGCTATCTTTCTCTTCCCTGCAAAGCAGCAATATCTGCCGTGGCAAGATTTCATCTTTCAGATGTGCTGTCTGCCCAGCCAAACAATATAAATTAAATAAAAATAAAACTCAATGTATTTATCTAACAATTAGAACAAATTCTGGATCCTTATATATAATCTTGCGTTCTAGACCATAGTGATTCTCTCTCTAAAAAAATCCGGGAGAAAAACTTTGTTTTGGACAAAAATCTATTTTAAATTCGAAATATCCGAAATTCAAGTTAACTAATTCAGAAATCTTGATCGAACCACTACCTAGTTCCGAAGCTTTCACTGAAGATGGCAGCACATTCCAAAGCCCCCTTCTTGAATATCTGTTAAAATCCTACAATGTTCACAGTGGAACGTTGATTTATACTCTTGCTTCGTCCTTTTCAAAACACTTTGGCATCGTAGAGTTATTTGTATTCTATTCGACCTTTGATGTTTTAGTTCTACGAATAAGTGTAACTTCTTGTGAGTTAGTTTTCATACCCTGTAATGGCCTTTAGGTAACTTAAGGTCAGACCGGGATAGGGGAGGAAGGAGTAAGCCAGGGCCTATTTAAGGCACCATCCCACCATTTGTCTGGAATGACAGGAAAAAACTGAAAACACCTCAGTTAGAATGAGCGACCGCTGGGATTGAACCCCAAATCTCTTGAATGGAATGCCAACCCTCTACCACTTAGCTACGGTTACTCGTTATGGGTGAAAGGATGTTGGAAGCTAGTCGGCCAGGGCCTTGTTAGTGGGTACCACTAAGCATTTGACTCATGCGACTGAAGAAAAGCCTTAGTCCAGATGGGCGGGGGCTCGGTTCATTCCCAGGACCTTTCGAATGCTAAGCCAACGCTTTAGCAATTGATCTCAGTCCTTAAAATTCTATTTTTATGGAAATTGCACACTATGTTGCAAAAAATTATGCTAACACTTTTGAACTACTGACGCATTTTTCGATTATTTTGTCCTTCGGTTTATATTGAAGTTGTTTCAGAACGTAATTTTTGGTCTACGTTTTTACATCATATTTTACCTTAGCTATTTTATAAGGATGTTTTAAAGTGTAAAGAATATATTTTATACGGTAAACAAGTGTGCTTTTTAAAAAAATGCTTATTTGTGATATAAGAAAGTGGTCGAATATAATCTTTTCAGATCCCAAAATTCTACCAATCTAGCAACACTTAACTGTGGCATGTTTATCTTAAATTTATAATCAATACTGCCTTATTGTGCAATTTATTTGGACCAAGCGTACAGACAGGCCATTTTTATGAATCTTTATATATAACCCATCGAACAATAACGATAAATTTAAATTAAGGGGAAGCGAATCTAAATATTCAACCTGTAAGCAATTAGATATGCAACGAGTAAAACAATTTCCACATAGTACTAAAAATTTCAAGATGGCGTCTGCTGGTCAACAGTTCTAAAAATGAGCATCTACAATTAACGCAAATCAGTAGACGCATGATCTGCATCGTTTCTATTTGTGTACTAGCGTGTAGGTGTGTGAGAGAGAGAGCTTATTTTCAGCCTTTTTGCAATTGAATTAGTTAGCTCTTAATGAGAAAAACATTTCAAATGTCGATATTTAAAGATAACATAATAAAATTATGATGATGTTTGCTGTTCAGCTCTCGATGGCATGATTTGTGACTCGAAGCTCCCTGGGTACGGTGGACCAATGCTGGTTAGAGAATTACCTTTTCATCCGAGGAAAAGTACTTCCACGCAACATTTCAAATTTTGAATTTATTTTACGAGTTTTAGGTATCTAAAGCTCAGTCCTGAATAGGGTAAGGAAAAGGATGAGCGAATGAGTCAGCCAGGACCTAATTTGTAGGTGCCATCCTGACATTTGCCAGGCGTGACGCAGGAAAAACTTTAGTCAGGATGGACGGTCGCCGGGATTGAAGCTAGGACCTCCCAAATGCGAAGTCAACGCTCCTCTACCACTGAGCTACGGCCACTCGGTGCAACATTTGAGAAGTAATAAATTGTACATCGATTGTGTATCTAAAAAAAAATCCCTTGATAATTTTGTGTACATGCTGCCGTGCTATCAGAAAGGCACAAAACGGTCTTTTACTAGGAGGCGGGGAGAATCACGCGAGGAAAGTTAATAGAACAATTTATTGTGGGCTTGTTTTCGCGCAGCCTTGGCGATGTAAGAAGTTTATCATTGACATTACGTGGAGAATGTGTAGCGTTCTACCTTTGGTCTTAACAAAAAGCAACTGTACTTAGTTGCTTATATTTGGTAAATACACAAAGATTTACATCCACAAAGTAATTCTCATTTGGAAAGGTCCGTGTAGTGTTTTTATTCTTACTCTTGTATTCTCATTCTTATTTGTGACTCCATTGCACCATTGCGAAGTGCATTATATTTGTTTACATCAGTGGTTCTCAACCTTTCTTCTGTACGTGGACTTGGTCACTAATTATAAGGCGTAAACAAACCAATAATTTCCCTGTAAAATATGTTTAGCTTCATGAACATATTTTCTTGGTCCTTTCTTAAAATCAGCATTGAGTGAAATTATCTGCATTACCTTTACTAGCAAAATCACGAAGTCCCACAAGCCGACCTGGTAGACGTGTAGGTTAGGGCGCTAAAGTCCCGGGTTCGAATCCTGGCTGGGGAATGGACGTTTGTGATTGTGGATTTTAACTAGAACGTGACGGATAATCGTGACAGGCCGAAGTCAAATGTTACTAGAATGGACCATACAAAATAAAGTTAAAAAGTTAATGAACTCTCACAAGTTTCGTGGCTCACTTAACAAACCACTCGGCAAATTAATGTGCCGCGGCACACCGATTGAGAACCAGTGGCTTACAAACACCACGAAAATATTAAGAGAATTAAAAATATTGAACAAAAAATAACAATGAAACCTAATTAAAATTGAGAAAGCCTAACCCCAAATGAAAGGACCTACCAGCTTTAGAGTTAGGACATTTTAAACGGCCATTAGAAAATCGAGGTCTCTGAAATGCAATCTGAAATCAGTTTCTATCTACCAACTCTGATTAAATTGATAAAGCTAACAAAATGGAAAGTTTTATAATTATTATTGTCCCAAACGAGCTAATAAGGACGGGACCTACAATTTTCTGTAAAGTGGGTTTCGAACCATCCCGTTCAATTGATCTTTACGGAACTTGAATTCGTGACCGTCCAGAAAGAAAGCAGCATGATCTACATCGTTACTTGTTGCAATTGCCTGCGAGGTATCTCTGCATATAAATCAAAATGGTGGGAGTGAGCTGCACCGTTTATTGTTACAATTACCTACGACGATGCAAGAAATATAATAGTAATAATACTGTAATCTTAATTAACCTTCTAGTCTCACTGCTTAAAGAAAATTTTAAAATGACTTGATCCCCCCCCCCCCTTCAGGGCACAAGAAGAACATCCCTTGGATATGTGGGGGACATATGGGCTCCTCTATGGCCATCTGTTCTATGTAGAACTCCAACACTGGCTTTTCTGCTAGTTTATAACATGGTGGTGGTGGGGTGTTACCTATTCCCTGTGGTCGTTTTGGCGGGGCTTCTGGGTTAGATTCCGTTTAGGCCCCCGTTAATACGCACAATTTGTAGTTTGTTCACTTTGCTACTTTAAGGATTTCTACTACTTCTGTTTTCTAAGCATTATGGGTAATGCTGTTTCTATGTTGTTCACACGTTCCTAGATCGATCTTACAGCATCCTGTTACCAGGTATATATTACTGTACCTGAAAATATTTCAAATTACATAAAACATGATTAGCTTTCGGTCACATAACACCGTAAAATCCACTCCTCTCGTTCACGTATTTTATATAAGGTGGTTACACAATGGCGTTGAATATGTAATAGTTGAATATACATTTACCGTACGTATTTTACTCTGTGATATAAGTTAAGATTATATATACTCGTAAAGCTATATCATTTAGAAAGTTCTAATTTGTACAGACTGTAGTCAGGTTTATCACCAATTTTTGAAGGTGAGAGAAAGCTAAATTTGTCGGTGTTCGAAGTCAGTTTTCTTGAAAATAATATTTTTAATAGGATGCAACTAATTCCTACCACAACAAGAGATAAGAAAACGAGAGAGCGGGAAAGCGAGGAAATAAGTTATTGAATATACCCCGTATAAACCAACCCCATGCAATAGTGTATAGTCCTGCCCTCTGTTGTCAAGCTTTAGAACTACCCTGAGTAAGCAGTTCAACAAATCGCCACCAGAGAGCAGGGCGCTACAGCTATTGGATTTCTGGCTTTTCATTTGAATGGAGAGAAAATCGATAGCAGTTGGCCGCCGGCACTGGAATCACATCTCAAATAATTTCGTAGTACGCACAACGCGTAATGACACACAAATCCCCCCTCCCCCCATTCCCTTCTATTTCTCAGGCTTTTTCTCAATAAAGGCGAATCTAACATTTAATAATTAAGTGCACGCCTGAGGTTACAAAATACAGAAAGTAATGGGCATTAGGCTGCTTTAAAAGTATCTTCAGTAAATCCTAAAACACTGACAAAAAAAAAACTAAGATAAAAAAAATGAGCACATCTTCAACAGAATCATGTTTATAATATTTTAGAAGCAAATAGAAACCTGTGATAGGCTATGAATAAAAGATATAATAATTCGTTCGTATTAACGTTATTCAGAATCATTATATAAAAATCAAAAACAAAACACACTGGATCCTCTTTTGCCGAATGTACTTAATCAAAATTCCTAACAGTTTCTGCTAATTGGTCAGATCAGGTTTTGCAGAATTGAAATGTTTATTTATTTATTTAAGAGATCACAAATACAGCACGGATTCCGTCAGGATTTTAAGTTTGGGGTTGTAGTTACAAATTTTTAGGATAGGGAGTGTACACGCGAATTTGATGGTGTGCAAACGCCCTACTGTTTGTTTGTTTTTGCTGAAATACAGTACAGTGGCCATTTTACATTGGACACAACAACAAACGTTAAGGTTTGGGAACGAAAGTACTATTCCAATATTTGCCAGGTGTGACCGAAGGAAACCAGGGAAGCGGGCTTTCGGAATGGGCAGTCGCTCAGCGCGAACCCACAACCTTCCGCCAACGCCCTACCAACTGAGTTATGACCACAAGTAATGAAAAGTACTGCAGTGTCAATACGGATTGTGGGAAATAAAATTATCGACATCTCCATTGATAACCAGCTATGATGTGAAGTTACTGCATAAACTACAGGGGATATAAACTGCACTGAAAAAGGCACAAAGGAGTAACTTCTGAATTTTATCTTTTTATGAAATTCGGGACATTTTTCTTTTTCAGGACGTCAGGAAACAATCCTAAAATTTAAAAGTATAATCACCGTATGTTTAGGTCTAATTCTGATTTCATTTGTGTTCGGACGGAGAAAAAGTTTATGACCCCCAAGAATCCTAGACTAGATTTGCCGTTGTCTTTCATCGGACGAAGATTACGTTCGAATGACCAGATTTACAGTGGTTTCCGAACCATTACGTTGAAATGTACCCACAGAGAATACAATCCAGGACTATAAGGCGATAAGTGAAGTTTCTCATTCATCAGGAACATATATTAATGAAACCCACATTAAACTGTAGGTCCCGTCGTTAGGACATCTTCATCCGATGGAAGCCAATGGCAAATTACGATCGGTTCACGAGGGACCTTCGGGTCAGATCAAGCACTAATTTGCGTTGTGGACACACGAACAAAGTGAAATTATTAATAATGAATGGTGTTCTTGCCAGAAGCAGGACTATGAGCAGAAAGTCCCTGGGCAAGGTGAATCGATGATGGTTTACCAATGCCTTCCATTCGATGATGATGATTTAAGGAAGGGACCCACAGTTTAAAGGGGACTCCGAGGAATTATCTCCCCACAGGGTATCGAGCCCTAGACCCCCTTGATTACAAGGTAGCAAGCGTTACCACTTACCCACCGGGGACAAACAGATGACCCAAAAACATTAAACGTTTTGGTAAAATCTTGAAATGATCAAATGAAAAGAAACCTGAAAATATAAAATTATTAAAAAAAACATACCCTTATGAGAAACAAGCCAGGAATGGAATGTACACACGTCCAAGGAAACTGTGTTATGTATTTCTAGACCATGAAAGCTTTGATCTTAAAATGTTTCCCAACGTAAAACATCCGTTCCATTTTCATTTTTTTTTTTTAAAAAAGTAGATTACCATCTCAAGTTGAGAAGCTGAAGTAACTTCACTAAAACGCAAGAACATTGAGAGGCCGTTGATAGAAATATTTTTAAGTGCTTTAGAACCAGACTGCCAAAAGAAATTAATTGAAAGTCAGATTTGTTGGTAGGAGGCCAAGAACAAATGAAAAAAAAAAAAAAAACTACGTTTTTAATCCAAAACTGAGCCGCACAAATATTAGGAAAATGTAATGGATTTTTAAGATTTGCATCAAGTTAGGTTAAAGCAGAAAGATTTCAAGAAAGATTATTGGACATGTTTTCTCGGGCAACCATAACTTTATTGTTCCATTTCCATTCTCATTAAACGAGTTTGAGCGTTAAGTACAGGACATGTACACATTTTGTTTACATGGGTTTCGATTCACTTGCTAATTGCAATTCATTTTACACGTTTACAATCTTACTTCCGATTTCAATATAATTTTCACATGCAGTAGACGTAGTGATTCTAAACCTTTTTGGTTTCGCGGCACACCAGACTTTACAAGCTTTAGAAGTGGAATCTTTATGAGTTTACTCCGCTAGGTGGTGCTACTAACCACTAGAATCAAGAGTTATTCAAAGTAGAAAGCATATGGTGCACGTCATCATCAGTTTTGACACGTGAGAGTGTCGAGAAGCATTATTCCACAAAGAAAACTGACAATCTGCAGCTCGGGAGTTGCCGCTTTAATGTTGTGGCTACCGTATCGGACAGCTAATCCGGTGACCTGGGTTGGATTCCCCACGGGGTGATGTTTTATTTATTTTTTTCCCGGAATATAACTTTTTAATACATATACGCGTTTTCAAATTTTATAAAGTTCACTGTCCATTAGTTAGGTCAGGTTAGGTGTTTTTATTTATTTATGCCGTACGCGATCCACTCTAGTTTACGGTAATGGTAACAGGTGACTCTAACGTCAAATTCTTACGTGAATACTTTCTACATTGAACGAGTCGTCTAGAATGGCCTCCACTTTGCATATTCAAAAAAAAAGAGACATGGTCTAGTGAGTAGTGCATCAGATCGCTGATCAATTCCTGGTCAGGGATCAAGTTCCTTTTCTTTTTTTCACAACAATTCACGACTTTTCTTTTTTTGTTATTACTTATGAACAGTTGCTTCCATTAACTTGCTTTTGTATTTTCACCATTTAACTCAATTCACGGAACCTTGTTGACGAAAAGTCAGACTACATTAGTCTTATTATGTGGAGATACAAACAACACAGCTCACGTTTTACGAAAAACATATAACTCAGTCCCTGTGGTGACGTTAGAGACATACTGCCCCGAGACGGACGTGGGGAAAAACTGTCCACGCGAGCAGAATTTTCGACCGTACGGTGATGTCAATTGTTGGCACAGCAACTCGTCGCATGTCAGTGTGTATCCAGGCTTTTTCCCTTTCAGTTCGAATAGGCAAATGCCTCTATTGTACCTTACCCCTGGCCACTACATTCCGTATGTCTTTCCCTGGAAATGGTGCTTGCAATTGAACAAGATAGCTTAGACTTGGGACACAATCAAGGCGTAGTTAGTATTACAACACATCAATATACAGGAAAATTAATTAATTAAAAATAGAGACTATTATAACAGTTACTAACTTCAGAACTTTTCGAGATATTTATGTTTCACATCGTCAGCTGCTGCTTAAATTAGCACATAACTTTTCATATTTGATCTTTTCACAGAATATTTTCATTTTTTTATTTTTTTTATTTTTATTACGGACAGCCGTGTCAAACTCTCACAGAGTTCTGTCAGATTTCACTTGATTAACCCACCACCACCACTGAACCCAGAATCTCAATCCCATAGCCTGTATCTGTGACGTGAAGTTTACCAGGCTTTTGACTAGAGTTTCTTATTTAACTTTTAATTTTCAATGAAAATAGTCATATTACATCTTTGTTTTAACTTCCTTAAAAAGAAAAGAAGGAATGTCTTGGATAGTATGTACGATGTAAGATTCGGTTTGTAAGATTCTAGAAATGTTACTAAAAAGGAAATTCTTACCAATCAGAAAACATTGCACTTCCTTGAACTGTAAGTACGTGCAACGAAACTGTTCGATGACAGAGATGGTTTGGCTTTTTTTCTTCTTATTTGCATCTATTTCAATAAATATAAGGTAAAAGCACCAGTAATGGACACTTGAAGAGAAAAATAGTAAAATAAGATGTTTTCTTATGGGCGGGAATCATTTCATCTACAAAGAAAAATTTAATATAATATGTTCTGGTGCCACTGAATATTATTCGCTCGTCATTGGTAATCGTAATTCTGTTACTTGTTTTATTTTATTTACTCTTCATGACAATAAGTTTGCCTGAAAACTTTTGCTCCATTTTTTCCAATGATGGACGCTGGGATGCCCATTAATGAACTGATTTGTTTTAGTATCAGGCATTACAACTTAGAATTTGAACCTTAAGAATTAATTTCAAAACTTAGAATTTGCATTTTTATGGCCACAAGGAATCTATATCTCAGGTCGGGGTAGGGTAGGAGAAAGGAAGCGGAAAAGAATTGGACAAGTCTAAATTGAAGGTGCCATCAGGGCATTTATCTGGTATGTTTGAGGGGGAAAATCCTGTTAAAACGTCAGTAAGGATGGACGACTGCTGGTTTCGGACCCAGGACCTTCGGAATGATCGCTCAGTGGAATTCCATGAAACAATCACATAATCGAAGAACAACATTTAACATATAATCCTGTTTAATACTCATATTCGCAACATCAGCAATGGTTATTTAAATTATTTTGAGTTAAACAGTATGTCCATTATTGGAATATCCAGTGTTTTCCATGTCCATCACTGGTGCAAAAACAATGTTAGACCAAAAACGTTATTTACTCTCAAATAGTATATATTAATGAAAGTAATGGGTAATCACTACCGGAAAGCATGTAGAACGTATAACATTCTCATTTGATCAATACATTTGAACTGTCTTTGAGTTAAAAGTGATAATGCTGAAAAGTGTCCATTACTGGTGCGTTTACCTTACATACAATGCAAGATTACTTGTATGAATTTTATTATTACGTAATAATTACAGTTACTTTAAGCAACAAAAAATACTATTGTCGATCATATTGGGACCTTTGTCTGTTAGACCCTTATAATGCGGGGTGTCACCTCCCGAATTCTCGAGCACGCATCCCAACTATAAATCTTTTACGGCTACAAATCGATAGAATTTGATTTGTAGGGAGTGATGCCGGGGATTTTCCCTGGTGCCTGAGGATTTCATCCCCGGTTGTTGATTCCGAATATCATCTCAGCCAAGGATTAAATCTTTGCATTTCTACCCGAAGAGGTAATAGATTCAAACTTACCAGCAACCACAAGCTTAAGCCCCCCCCCCCCCCCGGTCGTAACTTATAACAAAACAAACCCTGCCCATAGACTCCTCCCTAAACTGAATATCCAAGCAGAATACCTATATTGGGAATACTACATAAGCTCATCCAAAGCACGTACATACTGCATTGGGACGGGTGTAAGCCATAGTGTTGTTACAGCTCACACAATTAATTTTATCTTACGTACACACTACAGAATTCAATGACAGTTACACAACGTATAGTTTGTGTACGTTATGGAATGTACATTTACGTCTAGAGAGGGAGGGAGGTAGAAAGGGGGAAGAGAGATACAATGCAACGTGACGGATGTTGAAGAATTTGTCAATGTTAAGAGATAGATCCAAACAAACAACGTGAGTGCGTCAAATAATCCTCGTCACTTGGCAACAACTTCACAAAGGATTTATTCGATTGGCGGAAAGCACATGCTTCAGATCCCTCACACGTGCTACCTATTCATCGTACAGGAGTTTTCTAGATTTACAAAAGAAATAAAAAAATAAACAACAATAGCAACCCCTACCCATAATAAAATGTAAATCTTTTAGCGAGATATTAACTTCTTTATTATTGGAGACTCACATAGACCTAGGAATAACAAAAGCACATTTTATCACACATCAGTGACGGATGAAAACATAGCAAAGCTAAAATAAAGAATATTTAGATTTTTGTTCCAAACCAGGTTCCCGTGCTGAGCGGTAGAGCGTTGTCGTAGCATTTGCAAGTTCCTGGGAACGGTACCAGCGGTCGCCTATCCTGACAGAGGTTTGTCTTCAGTCATACCAGGCAAATGCAGGGATTGTAACCTGACCGACTATCTTCCAACATCCTCTCTCCAGCCTTGAACCTAAGTGCCTAAATAAAGGCCATCAAATAAAATAAGCGCCTTATATCTCCGCTTTGTTCGTCCGTCCGTCAAAAATATATCCCATGAACCACAAGGCAGTTGAGGTGTCGTTGGAAAGGTATAGTACCTCAGAGCCACCGCAAAAGTCTTGACTGGCGCAATGGGTCCCTAGATAGCGGTGGCGGAGGTGTCTAACCCTTGATTTTCAATGCAATAGATTATTAGCATAGTCTATAACGCAAACCTATGGGAAAGATCTGAGAATTTCGCCATATACGAACTAGTTGACACTAGGTGCATTAGTAAGCTGTCAAGGAATCCTCGGAGACTAAGCGATTTTTAGTAGAATAGCAGCGTTCACTTATTTTTCTTTAAAAAGTATAACAGAAAATACTATATTTAATTACAAATGTGAAGGGTGACAGACAGATCAACTGGTAGAGCGTTGGCGATTTATTCTGAAGGTCGTCAGTTCGCGCCCAGTGACTGCCCATCCTGACTGAAATTTTCCCTGGTTTCCCTCGATCTCTCCAAGCAAATGCTGGGATGGTATTTTGAGTAAGGCCAGGGCCGTTTTCTAGTAAAATTCTGTCCTTGTTGATCACCCTGCTGTTTCTGTTCTTAATATAAAATGTCTTTTAGCTGTATTTTGAATTCGTTAAATAAGTGAAAAACCATGTTTCAAAGGAAAAGATAGTAAAAACTTGATAGAATTCAACAAGACGAAAGTTTAATTAAAATCGAAAATCAGGTAACATGAGCGAAAAACAATTCCGTATTTTGAAACGAAAAACTGTTTTCTTATATTAAAAAAAAAAAAAAAAAAATCCTACCAACTTTTCCATTCTGGTTAATATTTCCCTTGCACTGAAGATTCTTTACAGATATTTTATGCACATTTCTCATAATCTTAAATTCTTAACATTTTAACTAAAAGCAGATGCCTTCACAACACCGAAAATGAATAAACCATAGTGTTCGCAAGCGTCCTTCTTTGAAGGGATATTTGTTCTCTCTTAATAAGCACAGATAATTGATAATGTATACGTATCATGATTAAGATAGTATAATGACATATTTCGATAGAGATAGAGTACTCCGATAGGTAAGACCGACAAAAATCCCTTAGGTTGGATTCGCGTTACTGGATCCGGTTTCGGCAGAACTTTCACACTGGCGAACAAATACCACAATAAATGCCTTCCACCAACATTAATAATAACGCCAACAGCTCTCCCAAAATCCCACCATATCTTTTATTATCCAATATAACAGAAATACTTCCATACTAATCATAGTTACTTTATTTCTCACACCTAATAGAAACTGGCCTATGATTAATACCAACCAAAACGGCAATTAATATATTTGTATTTAAAAAAAACTCAATATTCAACACCAATTACACGATCATATTCTCATAAACTCATAGATTGCCTATCCCTTGGTATTACAATCATAGTCCATACGTAACAAGAGAATTCAAAGCATACACAAGAATCACGATTCCCATTTCATAGTTAATCAAGAATCCCTGAGTGGCATCAGTTTGCTCTCTGAAAGATCTTTTAACATTATTATGTATGCAAAGTCCGTCTATTGCAAGCAATTTCTAACGTTAATAGATATCCAAGATATGTTTATACAGGTAATGTTTATACAGGTATTCCCTCCTCATTGGCTGAATGGTGTCTGACGCAACTGGAAGATACTGGAAGATTAAAGCAAAGAGTATCCGTATAGAAAAATTAGTCTGATACTAGCATTGGAAATCGCCAGCTAGCTAACAACAACTAGTCAAACAGGGCGTCATGCTATCACAGTACCTCTTGCACCAGCGGAAATGAGCAGTTATACAGCAGAGGGGCCCATTCCCAACAAGTGAACAAAATTGTTTGGTATTGCGTTCCCCTGACACTAAGAGTGCTACTGTCGCTCAGATTTCCATGTCAGGGGCTCGCTAGGTCATACATGGATCTTTGGATTTATTAGTTTTCTAAAAAATCTTCCAATGATGTCATCAACGCAATGGAACATGGGAATTCAAAAGCGTTCACTGTTGCTGGAAATTAATCCCTCTGATAGATGTCTAGGTCAGGTGTTCTTATTAACCTTTATCTAAAAGTGACACTGGACTGATCGATTCCAATAAAATTGAATGAATTTATGAAGCCAGGGAACGGAGGAGACCAAAATTTCAGTTCTCAGTTTTTATCGCTGTGCGCCACGTTTTTGATCCACGTCTTAATTCCTGCTTAAAACGTAAATATTTTTTACAAGAAATACTATTATATGCACAGTCCGGTACGTACATAACTAAAAAATTAAGATGTAGATTAAAAAACGGTACGCACAGAGATAATATGCGTAAAAAAACCCAGATAGAACTGAAAATCTGGTCCATATTGGTTTAGACTGGAAGTGGATCCTCGAATGTAAATGTTTGCTCTGATGTTTATCTTCTGACAACTAGCCGTTCACTCCAGTACCGTCATGAAGAGAGCGGTGGGTGTTCCACAAATACCGCAGCAGTGTTAACAACAGTAAATCATTCAAATTATAAGTCAAATTCTAAAAGTGACTAAAATACTATTGTATATTACCAATGGAAAACGTCACTTTTATGGCTAGATCCAATGTAGAAAGTGGCTAAAGCCTTTTATCAACAACAAAAATATTCTGATTTTAGCTGGTTAAATGAGATTCCAATGTATGTGGTAGTCATGCATGCAAACACATACATAACAAGTCAACGTGGAAGTACGCAATCAGCAATCCTTTTCCCGGATTCGCATGCACGGATGGTGTGTATATATATATACGATATCTAATCTCCTTATCAAACATTCGTGTTCTCTTGTTGTGTCAACTAACAGGTATTTTGCGGCTGGTTTCTAATGATACGCGTGTCTCGGAAGTGAAACGATTAAAACATCTATTTCGTGTTTGACATGCAACTAATCGGGAACTATTTGTTTACTGTTCGTACTGTTCGCTTACGTTGCTTTCTTCTCTTTCATTGGTCTTTTACCGACAACTTTATATATATATTAAATCCATGTATGGGTTTAACAGTAAGCTTTAGCATAAGCCTGACATGTCTGAGGGACGACGCCCCTTGGCGATAACACTCTGGGGCCAGGGATTGGCCTATGTACTTAAATTTTAATGCATCATTTATGAATTATCAAATAAAGACATACTCATTAATAGTGTCTAGTGGAAAGCAACATTTTTTCCGAGAGAATTTAGCTTTCCCCATAAAGGTCAGTTGAAAGATAAGCGCCAGATCGAACATTGAACCTCGAGTGTCCACTTCCAGTGCAAGCCATTAAGGGCTAATTTTCAAGCCCGCTTACGTTGCTTGCGACTTGGATGAATATCCAATTGAAACACGTGTTACAACACGTAATAGAACTACACCACGCGTTTCAATTGGCCATTCACCTAAATCGCAAGCAACGCCAGCGGGCTTGAAAATGAGCCCTAATAATCACATTTTTAGTTCTCAATTTTTTACATTTGTTATCGCTGTGCGGCCGTGTTATCGCTATCTCTTAATTCTTTTGTTATGCATGAACCGGACTTTGTATATAATAGTGTATGTTGTAAATAATATTTCAGTTTCTTTTTTCAAGAATTCGGATAAATAAAAACAAAATAATAATAAGAGAAGGACCACCGCCCACACAGCGATAACAAGTGTAAAAAGCTGAATCAGAACTGAATATTTGGTCCACATTGATTTAGAATGGAAATGGTCGATCGTTACCGTTAAACGGGGTGATTTGAGACAGCTTTTGAATGTTTGCTCAGGTTTAGAAGGGTATTTGATATGGATTTGTACAAATACTCATTTATGATTGGATGTGTGGTATTAACAACATTTATTCGTCAGAAACACACACACACACACACACACACACACACACACACACACACACACATATTATATATATATATTGAAACGCACTGTCTCATGTTACCCCTTGAGACATAAACATAATTCGTTGATTAGTCTCAAACGATGCGACTATTGGGAATAGTTGAGACAGAAATTTGGCTTTTAAATATTACAAAGATGATTTTAAAGGACAAAACTTCAATGTAAAATAATGTCTATTGGTATGACGTAAAATAATTAACACAGTTCTGTACTAACTTACACATTCAGTGCAGAGAGTGCAACAACGCGCAAGCTGCCCGAATAAACCTTTGATGTAGAGCCTAATCCAAATTAAAAAATTCACCTTCCAACATGTTCTTCTCTTCTTGATCATTAGCAATTTCTGAATATTCACCAACACTCTTCCCAAGTACAACATCAATTCGTCTTCTACGTTGCTTTGTTGTGCTCTCGCCAAATCTAACCAATTTCAGGAAATTTATAGTAGAATCCGTCCAATGTAAGGAAGAAGTAGCCCGATTCTTAGCTTCTTGACTTCTGAGGTACACCCTAAACTGTAAACCAGCCTTGCAATCACGTAAAAACGTCAATATAAACACGAACTCTTCATTTGCTCTATATACGACATATGTTCAACTTATACACCTAAAGCGCCGGACAGGTGAATGAGAGGTCTGCGGCGGTAAGCCATCGGCAGGAAGGTCCCGGGTTCGAGTCCAGGCAGGGGTATGGGTGTGGATTTTAACAGTTAAAGGCGAATTGTGACGGGCAGAAGTTACTAGACTGGCCCTATTATAAAAACAAAGTTTATACACTTCGATTTTTTTTCCCCAACGAAACTAATTATAGAACCCACAGACGAAAGCTTCAACAATTAACTTTTCTTACAGAATTCGACATCAACAATGATACGCTTTTAGGAGCCACATACACGTACATGACTTGCAAAATCTTCACTCAGAATACTTGTCGTACATACCACAATGCAACAACTGACGATTGCGCGCAAAATCTGTTATCAGTTATCGATGTGGCTAACTGTAAATTCTAAAATTGTACAGCTGTCTCAAGTCACCCCATTTGGCGGTATTAACTGTCCCCCAAATTTCTCCGGCTTTATATATTAATTACATTTTAATGTCATCGATCAATCCAGTATCACTTTCAGATAGAGGTTAATAATCGTGGCTGTACTTCCGCAGTACTAAAACACAAATATGTCGTTCCTTGTCTAGGTTTAATGGATTCAGCCAAGCGAGTGAGCAAGTTAGAACAGTTAAAAAAAAAAATGACCAAATGGTTAGAGCGCGTGTAGTCCCGTCTTCGAAATAGGCTGCGATGTATTGAACAGAGTGGTTCGGAACCTGCTTCACCCAAAACTGTAGGTCTCATCCTTAGAAGTTACAAGATCATTTAAGACTTTAATAACAATTTAATCAAGGCAACCAATAGTTCCGAGCTATGAGTAAAAGAAAACTGAAGATATTCCAGATGGAATTTTTGTTGGAAGTGCAACAACACCCCTTTGCAAGTAAGCAAGGAAAAAAAAAAGTAATACCGTAAAATGTTTTGCGTTTTACGGCCAGTGAGTGTTAGCTGATCAGTGCTAGATATTCAGCCAACATGTTAAGTATAAAACAAATCAATCATTTCAAATAAAGTTCCGTTTCTAAATGACACAGAAAGCTGCTAACGACTACTTAGAATACATTATCACATGTAGATAATAAAATACACTCCAAGCAGCTGCTCACGATGGTCGCTGTTTCGTTAATCTCCTCTCTTTTGTTTCCTTACCCTAGTGATGAGCCTTTATCCCAGTGAACGTCATTCATCACCCATCACAATACTCCTCGTCTTTAGTTCAGGTTCCGCACTTCTCGTGTCGCTAATTTAGCAAGTCAATCTGATTGCTCTCGTCATCAACATTCGAATCAGTAGGGTGCACACGAGCATTAATAGCTAACGGCTCAAATAAATGAATGAATGGTGCGGATAGATTCGCTACTGGAGACCATTGCAGTGTAGATCTGGGAGGAAGTCTACTATAGAGGAACATAAAACCAAAGAATTTATTACGCTGGCACGTAGCAGTGTGGGGGGGGGGGGGACTCTCCAACAGCATGTGATCGATACAAACCTCTTAAACTGCTTACTCAGGAGCTCTTCAGTAAACAAGAAACTAGGGAGGGCTTCATTGAAAGCTTACAACTCAACTTGTCCACTTACACTTCAAGTATGAGTTAATCAATATTGCCAGAACAAAAGTAAAAATAGTTTATCATTACATAAAAAAATCATTGACAATACCAATGACCTCTATAAAAAAGCGATACTGGACTGACTGCTGCCATTGAAAAATTCTTGAATATGAAGCCATGCAGCGAAGAGGACACTTAGGCCTCTCGTCCACTGGATGCGGAAACCTGAGAATTGCGTGTTCGAACGAATACGCATGAATGTTACTCGTCCGTAATCGTGCGAATACGCCTCGTCCAGTGCCACAGTATTCGTCCGAATCTGTAGTTAATAAAACGTCCGATTCGATCATTTGTTGTGCAAATTCCTGTCAAAATTCCTTTTTCACCTTCCGCACGCGATAGACTAATTAGGCTGTTTTTTTTAATTCCATGAACATGCTAAGAAGTATAAGCTTTTCGGAATCCAGTTTCCACGCTAGTAAAAGTACTTATTCGTACGAATAAATCCAAACAGAAGTGGACGCATTCGCAGGTCGCAACTATATGCACGGAAACGGATGAACATTCCGCTGCCAATGGACGATGTCCCACTGACACATAGCTGTTTGGATCGTTCGTTCGTTTTAACGTGCGTAATGTCCGAACACGCAATTCGCAGGTTTCTGCATCCAGTGGACGAGAGGCCTTTAATCTAGTTTGTCCACTTCCAGTCTAAACCAATATGGACCAATTTTTTTGTTCTCAGTTTTTACGCTTGTTATCGCTGTGCGATCCGTTTTTGATTTTATGCCTGAATTCTTGCAAAAACCGTAAATATTATTTGCAGTATTTTCTATTATATGCAGTGTACGGCATACTAATATCTGAATAACTTTGGAATTAAGATTTAAATAAGAAAACGGGCCACACAGCGGTTAGAAGCGTATAAAACTGAGTTAGAACTGAAAATTTGATCCACATTGAATTAGACTGGAACTGGACAGACGAGTTTAAATATTTGCTCTGGCGTCTATTTTTCGACACTACGCAGTCACTCCAGTATTACGTAGAGCTCGTGGAGAATACTAAATGATCAGAGGCGTTCACAGAAATTACCAAGATCCCCGAATGAATGTCAGTAAGTGATAGATAAGGAAATGATTATAGATATGGAAGTTCCGTAGATACATTTTACTACCACCTGGTGTCTGTCAAGCCGAACTAGGAATGTAATAATGCTAGTATGCTATATGTCTCTCCTAGAGCAGTTAAAACTGTAGGATTTAAGGGTTGGGGAGTCTGTGTTTGCCTGATACAACCAGGGATGACAGCAGTTAGATTCTTTCGTTCTTTTCCCCCTGCTTTGTTTACGATCAGGGGATTTTGGGATAGAAATTGTACACACAAGTGCAGTGGATGGTGTCAAATAGGTCATTCATAAATTACGAAATAAGGGCTGCTTTCCTTGGAAGCTTGCATTTCTTGCGATTTGGGTGAATAGCCAATTGAAACACGTGTTACACGTCGAACACGTGATAAAACACGTGTTTCAATTGGCTACTCACCCTAATCGCAAGCAAAGCAAACGTTCATGAAAATCAGCCTTCAAGCTTTTCATTTGTCACCAATTTGTAGTTGTCACGAAAGAAGAGCGGAAACGTTTTGCATTCATATAAAAATAAAGATTTTTTTCCGTTTTAGTAAACTAATGCGCACAGCAAGTCAAAACGAACGGGTATGCATATGTCTCTTGTCCACGTTTTATACCGTAGTTCGATTTTCCAATTACCAGGTGGCAGAAACAAGAGACACATCGTTACTATGAGAGCTCTACATCTATATTTTAATCTTTACTTAGGAGTGTAGTACATTTTGTGATATGTTTAGGATGGAGGTTTTCGAAAATGGCGGCTTAAGGGAAGAAAACCGCTGAAATTACTAGTATTAAAATTACAAATTTTTAAAGGATTTTTGGACTGAACCTCTAGAAAATTTTCACAAAAATAATCCATAGTGCAATGTACTTCATATAAGTTTTTCAATACTAAATGCAAAATTAACAGTGATAATTAGAGCAAAAAGTGACAGTGACTAGAGTATATAGTGACTGACGACTATGGCGGACTGTAACCATAGCAACTAATCAATAACTGAATTTAAAATGTCAAATATTATGGACGATAAACTGCAGAACTGTTTAATATAACTAATTTAATTATATAATGTCAAATAAAATAACGAATTCGCAATGGGAATGAACACAGATTCGAGCCCGCGATAGATAGCAAAATGACAATACGCTTAGGATGGATTTCATTCATCTCCGTTAAGAAGTAGCAAATCGTAGAGTAATTTTAAGATGTTTGAAATACATCCAACTAATTAACTAATGATTCGTTAAAATTCTTCACGAAGGTTGTTTGGTACTAGCCGTAATAAAATAGACATCGCGTTGATAGTTTTGGGAATCTTTAAAATGATTTGCTTATCATCATATCGTCTATCTAACGTTAAAAACCTATGTAGTTAGAACTTAATAGTTCTCAGCCAACGATATTATCTCGAGGAAAATTCTGTTTACAGTGTACTGATTGTAATACAAAACAAATTTTAGACCGTAAAAGTAATTTTCTATTTACCTTGCATTCACATTTGAATCAACAATGCAAAACGAGTAAGGAAGGGAAATCTGTGCCACACACTATATCCCAGATGAAAGCAAGGAGAAAGGAATTATCTTCTCTAGTGTGTGGGGTTCGCAGTTCGATCCCTGCTCCTGACATACAGGCTTTGTGGTGGACAAACACCATGTGCATGGGTTTTCTCGGGGTATCTTCCGTTTCCTCACACTTTCATCATTCTACCAATCTCCCATCATCATCATCCATTCGGAATGACAGAGCCAAAGTTGCCTAAAATCTAATTCAAATTCAAGGAATACTTCAGTACAAGTGACCTCTATTTACGCGCTCGTGTGCACTCTTGATGACAACTGCCTTTTGTTATATATTTTTGCATTATACGCAGTCAACATAACGCAGACTAGAATCTCAAGGATAGCAAATGAAAAAGAGCTTACTTCGGAAGTTCGGCTCAGCGATCACAATTTAAACCTAGTGACACATTTTCGGTTCATACTTCATCCAGTTCCATCAAATTGAGCATATTTCATTTCTTATTTTTTTCGGATTTATCGTACGAGCTGTACGATATCGTAGTTGAACTACTGCACACTTTTGCATTCGAGTGGTTTGCATATCTACTGTTCGCGTGGCCGATGCTAGTTCAAGCAGTCTATTATGAGGTCTATGGTATAACCTCGTACAAGCTGTTTCTAACCCTGCTTATGAGCGAGTGCAGCTGAGTATAGACAAATGTCTAACGTTCTCAGTGCATGGAGCAGGATGATAAGATTCCCTGGATAATCTACTCAAAGAGTTGAACATTTAAACTAAAGAGGGAAACAGTATCGAAGTATAGTCGTGCCACCTTACGGTAGCGATACATACTAAAGCCTGTTTTAATAATCTTGATTCCAATTTTGATCGTTGTTACTTGAACCCGAACCAGTAGTATGAGTGCTTAGAAGTTGTTTTGGAGCGACATTTAGATTATTTGTATTTACGATATAATCTACAATACAATCCACTAACAAACATAAGTAATGTCAGCATTAGATCTTGTGCTGCATTCTGACGTCGAAATATTGATAGATATGTTACAACAATTTTTCGTTTCCCACTTACAAATTTAGCACGGCTCTAAATTAATTATGATCAAAATGTTGACTGCGTACATAAGCCAAAGTTCATGCATGTAATTTACATCGCGATCGCTAGATGTCACAACTATACACTAACCGCTCTTAGTTCAAACTATTGCCATTAATGCATCTTGGCGCTCCTTTATAATCTTTTCCTCCATGGTACAGGTAAGTCAAGTGATTACAGGTGGCAGCACGTGGTGGAAGGAAATTTATATCTGACCGTTCGAGTGAGCTGCACGAATATAGTGTGACATCACATTTGTTGACACGGTTCTATGCGCCTTACGCTTCTAGTTCAGATACTGTAATCCCTAACGAACAAACCCAGTACGTCATCGGGCCCGCTCTAAATTTATCGAGATACTATCAACTTGTGCGTACACACAGAGTAAACAATTAAATTGGTAATACTTTATTTATTTTGTAGAAACAAAACGTAGGCAAGGAGATTCGTAAGTGAAAGGTAACCTGATAATTTACCTATTTCAATTTAAATTACGAGGAAATTGAGAATCGAAGAGAAGGAAAACCACAGACTTTTCCCCAGTATCTGGCAACATGATTCAAGGACGACGCTTCGTGGTTTTTCCCTACTGAGTCAGTCGACTGTGGTTGCTTAGCAACGGTTACTAAGGTTACTGTCGATCGCAGAATAAGAGAAAGGGAGGGTGATCTCAAGTCTTCTTTGTCCTAGTCTTGTATGACTACCTTTCCCCACCTCCCTTCACCCGCACCCCTTGAGTCTCTTTCTTCTCTTAGACGGGAGAAAGGTAAGATCTCCATGATGACGCTCACAAACCTTTCAGCGCATCAGCTAATAAGTTTTCTCAGTCCTTTCTGCTTCATTCTCCGCGTCCTGTTCCGCGACGCAAAGACCTAATGAATAACGTAAATAACTCTTCCCTCTCTGTCACTTATTTTCTTTCGGAATCTGATGAAATTCCTGCAGCAATTCTCATTAGTTTCCTGTTATCTAAAAATGTTTCGCTTTCAAAAGCGAGAGAAATATTTTCCGCTGTTGACGAACTAGTATCATGTTATGCTTATTAACAAATAAACGTA
>JAGDQP010007405.1:0-43326 GCA_022664845.1 Lepisma saccharinum | reverse complement strand
TTTTTTTAGATCACTTTATTATATTCATTTAGGTTACTGGATACCAAATACGAAAGAATAGCCCTGTAAAAATTCTATGTCAAAGCAAACAAGACCATGCTTAACAAATAGGAATGCCTGCTGTCTGAATCATCATACTTACTTTGTTTTTTTATTACACTAAATATCTTCTTCGGAGGAATCTGCTGGGAGTCTGGGGCCGTAGGGAGAAATGTCGGGGCGTCTGGCTCTTTCTCCTTTGTCTATAAACAAGGATACTGCCGGAGCAACGTCATAATTACACAAAATTGATTCAGTGATAAGACGGCGTATCCGTGTAGCATACGAGTTGTTTCCTGTCTCCAGCACTTGCGGCAGAGGCTTATCAACTGGTACGTTAGTTCCTAAGATTCTGGGATTTCACGATTTTTGTTTTAGAAAAACAGAAAGCACTTCGATAAAACATTAAATACAGCCTACATGTATGTTTATTAATATATTAGAACTTTAGAAAGCACTGGCCCACAGACATTTTTTAGTTACTGTCCCTTAGATTTTTTTACTGGTTGGCGGCCAGTGGACTACCGCCAATTTCGAGCCCTGTGGATAAGGGATCTTCGTTAAGAATAACGAATTAAGAAATGTTAAGCGTTTTGAAATACATTAATCTCGTTAACTAATCATTCGTTAATTCTTAACGGCGTTTCGTGAAACCAACTTTCTCTCCCATATTTTCCCACAAACTTCGGTCAGCTGCTGTCCTTATCCAGAAAAGCTCCTGAAATTTGCGATTTCGTCTGCCCATCTCGTCATTAGAAGTATTTTCTTTTCCATGGAAATCCAATATAGAACACTTGTCGTCCATATTTCCTCTGTTCTTCTAGCTATATAAACGAATTATGTCCATTTCACCTTCTTCCCAGTCTTCATTACTTTTTCTACCGTTGTATGAGATATATTTACCTATCTTCTTGTCCTTCCTAGTTATTCCTAGCATGTACATACATTGCTCCCTATGTAACACTTAATCTTTGAGTCGTTTATACATTCAATGTCCATATTTCATAGCCATACACCCTCACAGGAATTATACACTTTACGTTTGAGGCATATTGGCAACTAGTTTCAAATAACTTTAGTCCTCCAAATGAGATCCATGTCATTTTACATCATCTAGTTAGTTTCTCAGTCATTTTTGGTACTTGACGTTTCCAGCTATCCAGGTAAACACACTCGTCAAATACACCAATTTTCTCTGCGTATTTCCTTCTTCTAGACATGTTAGTTAATACTTTCTTTTGTTTGTTTCACTTATTTAAGTCATATTTTCAACTTGTCATTATTCAATTCCTCCACTCTGGTTTGTGACTTTGTGGTTCTTCTCCACTTGAACCAAAGATTTTGTCAACAGAGAATCAAAGGTGATTAAGGTTTAAAGAAGATCATGTCGATTTAGATTGATTTGAATTCAACAAAGTAAAACAAATTAAATCATAGCTAAAGTTTACATTGATTTATCTTAATCGCAAGTGTTTATATAATAGTTATTAACATCCTAATCAGGTCTGTGAGCTTGAACAGGCGACACCTACAGTTTAAGTAAAGTGGGATCTGCATCACTGCATACAACGGTCAATGATTTAAGGAAAGTATAATAACAATAACATTAAAAAAAATCTTACAATTTCTGACCTCTAAAAGGAAATCGGATCTCCAGGAGTGAATTTCGGTCCAGGCCCGTCCTCGGAAGTAAGTACTGCGAGAGTTGAATAAAAACAAGCATTTAGTTGTTTTTTTTTATTATTATTTATTTAAATTAAATTTATGGGCCAGACAGGCAGTTATGATAAGTCTTGACATGTCTGAGGAACTGTATGTGGCAGATTTAGCCTAAAGGGTGCCCATCTAGTCCATATGTAAGTCAAATAGAAACTAAATGCTAGGCAAGGGGAACTGATCAGGTTTCCATAGGACATTGAGCCTCTCTCGGACAGTCGCGTAGGATAGCTTGTTTAGGAAAACAGTGAATTGAAAACTTTAGTGAACGTAAAAACTTCAATGGCTGCTTTGTAGGGCTCTTCGCCTTATTTTAATATGAAAAGAAACAAACGAAAAAGGTCAATCGACGCGACGGCAAGTGCCGGTGATTGGTTCGAATCCCGCCAGGACCACAGCTATTGTAAAAAGTTTCAGTATAAAATGGCACTAGTTCTTTGTGTTGTACTTAGAAGAATAAAGTAGATACGTTGATGAGAACAGAAAACATAGTTCTGGCAGAGTAATTTTGTCAAACTCTTTCTGTACAAAGGGAATTTCGTCCTATTCCCTGGTTGACAAATAGCGAAGTAAGCTTAGTTCAAGCATGAAATGTGAAGTGAATAAAATTACATTAAGCTTGTTGTAGAAGTTCGCATAAAGGTACGTAGTCAAATTTGAAGCAAAGAAGCTTGAAATAGATTTGGAATCAAGTCAAGTCAATTTGGGATGGAAAAGGTTACAAGCTACTGTATATAGGTTGGTTTACAAATTATCACGAAGATTGGAGATAACAAATGCAGGTCCAAATCCACAGCTGGTTCCGAGTTTGGTAATTCTGGATATCGAGAAGGTTCAAGAAATGAATCACATATGATGTGCGTGTGTCGTTCAGAATTTTTTTTAGTAAAAAAAAAAAAAAGACACGAAATGTTATTAGATAAATATTTGAACCACTTCCTTTTAACTTTTGCTTGTATGAAGAATCAACTCAGCAGTTTTTGGTTTGGATTGTTCTTTGAATTTGAAAGCTTTTGCCTTTTACCGTATCCGTTGTTTGCAAAAGGTGTGTTCGGAAGACAGACATATAAAGAGAAAAAGATACCAAAAGGATGAGGAAATGGAAGAGTAATTCTCTCACCGTCAGTGTACTGGCTTTCCATACCCTCTCCACCTCATCTTCAGCAAACGAGTTTCGTCCTCTGTTGTAGAAAGAAAAAAAAACCTCTGCAACCGAACCGTGCCATGTAATGCGATTTGAGGCTTGACATGTCCCGACTCGGCTTCTCCAATGAGATTTCAACACAGGCTCCATTCGTTGCGTCTGTAAGTTCATTTTCGCGAGAAGAAACACATACAAGAGTCTCCAAAGTTCAGTATCCACTACCACTTTCAAGCCTCTCTGCTCTCTGGTGCCCTATTATGTACACCCATCTCTCATATCCTCGTCCTTTCCCCTTTTTGACTGCTCAGCAAAAGCATTCATTCGGAATGAAAAGATATTAGTGCACACGCCGCGCCGTATTGAAGTGTTCATCGACTATACATTATGCAAGCTTGTGACTCATCACACAGCTAATATCCTTTGCGTTCTTTTGTGCTGTGCATGAAGGTAAATTGGGGGAGCAGAGATGGGGTTTCACCCTACGTACGAGTCCGAGAAACATTATAGAAACCTACGATCTGGTGGACCAAACAAAGATTTTAGTGTAACCACTAGATATTTCATTGAACGATTAAATACTGGAAATACATACACAGGTCGTCGTAGTATACTAGTTAAAAAACAACAACAACAAAAAAAAAAAAACATGACCTTGGGTTTGAATCATGGGTGTTGTTTACAAACTTTAAGTCAAGGATTCTACCAGCTCTCTTCCTAAATTGGGAGTGTTATCCCTCCAAATCGTCTGCTTTAAAATGTTTACTGCTAAAAGCAGAGCTCGAGCGTTCCGGTTCGTGAATGTCTAGGACCTTCCTGTTCCGTCTCGTCAATATGGTAATCATAGACAAAAAAAGAAGAATAGTAGGTTAATGAAGGTAAAGCGTTCCGTTTCGTGAAAATTTCCATTTCGAACCCTGGCTAAAAGCCGTTTGGCTTTACACCCCCACCCACCCACAAGCTGCAAATCCTGGAAGAATCTATGCTTTATCCTAAATGAAGTATCTGGAATAATAAATCACAATTCTTATTCATTTTAGGATTTCTTACAATAGATAACGCTTAGGAACCGCGGTTGTTCAGTGGTAGAGCGCTCACCTCTGGTGCGTCGGTTCTACCCCGACTCGTGCTATGTGGTGGATGAACACCATATACATATGCAGTGGCGTATCCTGACTTTTGAGGTTGGGCATGCAATGTTACTACTACTACTGCTATTATTATTATTATTATTAAGAATTATGTATGGGAATAAGAGATGACTTCCATCTAATTGCTCTTTACAAACTTGCAATTCCCTCTTTCTTATTGTCATAGACCTCGAGTAACGAAGTTCGATACATGGTAGTTTCACAGGTGATCTACAAATGTTTCAATAGCATGCCAGTTTTTATGCAAAAACTGGAACCGAAAAGGTGATAATTTCTTCTCGTTTTGGTGTTAAATTAAATTTTCCTACAGAAAAAGAATAGGATGGCGCGGTAGGTATACAGAAGACACAGAGAGCAAGAAAGAATTTGATCATCTGTTGCCGCTCACGGAAATTACAGCTGCCACTAAGGAGGAAGTAATTACGTTACTTCATAACTTTTATCCTTTTCTAGATGAAAGGCAAAAATAGGAAGTATCCTCAGTAAAGTCAAGAAAATATGAGTATATAACATTTAGAAGTTTATCTTGTGATTTTTCTGAAAATCCACACATATTCCACACAGAATTCCACTCCACGCAAACATTTTGTGGAATTCCACATACGTTGACGGCGCTGCAGCACACACTCTCTCTAGGTGGCAACTATGCTGAATGCAACTTTTAGCTTTGCATGCATTTCGGATTTCTCCCGCGTCTTTCGCCCAATAAGACACACGTTTACAGGCAAGCGGACGACAAAGATTTTGAGTAGACGCCCACATAGATAGACGAGAATACTGCAGCGCCACACGTGAACAGTTTACTAAACTACTTACTGCCAGCGAGTGCCAGCTGTCAGCTTTCTTATAACGGGTTCTGATCTAGGATATCAGGTGAAGTTCCGTAATTTCTCAAAATCTTTTCTGTTTTCTCCTTGGAAAACAATAAAATAAATAAACTAGAATCCGAAGGCATGCAATGCATGCCTTGCATTCATGGAGAATACGCCGCTGTAACATATGTTTTCTCTGGGTTCTTTCTCTTTTACCTCTGTTTTTTCATTCCACCAATTCACCCATCCATTCGGGCTGAGCAGGGGCTCGAAATGGAAACTTCCATGAAACAGAATACTTTACTTTCGTTAACATGCTATTGTCCTTTTGTTGTCTATGATTATCATGTTGGCGAGACGAAACAGGAAAGTTCCGGATATTCACTGCTCCAATCCATTTTGAGCTGGGCCTGAGTCAAGGTTGCCAAATGTGGGAGATAGAATTACCGGCACTTCCATTAATATAATTAGTGTAGTAACGTGTAGTCGTTGCACAAACCACAAAAGAGAAGAAGATAACTTCTCCTTATCCAGGAAATCTAGAACTGGTGAACAATATATGGAAACAGTACCGTACCCGCTCTCCCTCAAGCAATAAAAAAGTAGAAACTAGGACAGTTTATTCCTAAATTTTAATAGATCAAGACTGGACATAACCAACTGGTTGGTATGGTGATATAAGCCTATTTTTCAAAAGAAAAAAAGATTCAACAAGTAAACCACAATACCAATTCGTATAAGCAAATTAAATAGTCTCTTAGAATGTACCTAAAAAAATTAAAATGGATTTTTAAAAAACACGCTTTTTAAAGATGTGCTAAAAAGTAAAATAAAAAATATAAAAAAAAATGAATTAATCTTATGAATCGGAAAATAAAAGCGTGGGTGCTCTTGCTTACCTTATAAAATAATATGTAAGAGCACCCACGCTTTTATTTTCCGATTAAGCTTAATTCAATTTATTATATATTTTTTATTTTTAGTCAATCTTAAAAAAGCGTTATTTTTAAAAAATCCCTTTTTAAATTATATTTTTATAATAGATTAATATTAAACTCCCTGCGGGACAGGCAACCCAAATTTCACACAACACATGCGGCGTTGCGTGTATTTAAGGATAATTTCCAACTATTTAATTAATTACAGTTAACTGGATTAGTCTGTCGTATATCTAATGACTGAATATTGTATTGTCATCGGAAGCAAGCAAGTTTACAAAATTTCAAAGAAATCGGATGATGGGGAAGTGAGTTAAAAACCAATAACAAATTTGTACCACAGATGATTACAGAGCAAGTTAATATAAAGCGTGTAAAAAAACCTGAAAATTAAACGAAAAATTGGAAAAGAACTGTGCAGAGTTACATGAAAGCAATGAGACCTGTCCGCTGCTCAGAAGACAAATAAATAAATGAACACGTAACAAGGAAGGCCAGACAAAAGACTAAAACAGTGACTAGCGAGTCCGAAGCGGAAACTCTGATTCTCTCGTCTCCGTTTTTGAAATTATCGGAAATAAAAACAGTCCTATGTAGACCCGGTAAGAGCTCTTTACCGGCCATAGACAATAATCAGAAAGGTGGAAAATGTTCCGGTTCTACCGGTGAAATTCCGTCTGGTTGGCAACCCTAGCCTTAATTGAAATTCTAATGGTTTCTGGTGTGCGTTTACCCTTAATGACAGAATATAGTAATCATCTCTTAGCCATAACATAATAATGATATGAATAACAAAACCATGGATGATGATGAGAGAATTGGTGGAATGAAACGGGAGAACCCCGTGAAAACCCACGCACAGTGTTTGTCTACCACACAGCACGAGCCGAGATCGAACCGAGGGATCCCACACTCCAGAGGTGAGGGCTCTGAGCCACCACGACCACGTTGACAGCAACTTCGAAATCTGAATGAAGCCTGGTGTCTTTTATTACTGTTAATAGAAGTCATTTCACACTAATAGAAGTATAGTCAAGTAAATGAAACAATTCAACGACGAATTGCCAGCTTTAGACACTAGTTTTATCAACGCATGGAAAAGTTTGCAATTACTCCAGACTCCAAAATAGTTTATTTAATGTTGCCCCTTAATTTACGACAGTTATCACGATAAATGATTCTTTAAAATTATTTTATTTTTTAATGTGTCTTTTTCTACACATATGAGTTTTATATTTCCATTTTGTTTTAGGAAGAACAGAACATTTTGAAACTTTAAACAGCTATTTTTCCTTTTACATAAAAACCGTTTTGATATTGTCCTGTGCAATCTTTAACCGTCGTAAATTAATAACTCGTTTGAAAGTTTATAGACCATAGATTCAAACGTATTTTGAAAGAAAGTTCATTAGTATATGGCTAGAAAGAAGAGAAAATAATTTCCAAAAAGTTATCACTGAGATTTTTCTACAGGTCACAGCAAGCAAATGCTTGAATAGTACCTTCAACTTACGCCCTAACTAACTTCTTTCCTCTACCCTCTCTCGGTCCGAGCCATGGATGCCTGGAAGTTAATTAATTTCGACCATAAAATAATCTTCTACAACCGCAATGACGTTATTTTATTCGAATTTGAAAACATCTTATTAACAGTATGTATATATATGAAGCATGCTAGGAATAACCAGGAGGGACAGGAAGAGAAATGAATGGATTCGCGCACAAACAAAGGTAGAGGATGTAATGAAGACCGCGAAGAAGATGAAGTGGAGATGGGCCGGTCACATAGCTAGACGAACAGATGGAAGGTGGACGACAAATGTACTACAATGGATTCCTAGAGAAAAGAAACGACCGGGACGACGTCCAAATGTAAAATGGGTAGATGAAATCAAGCGTTTTTCAGGAGCTACATGGATGAGGATAGCAGCAGACCGAGATATGTGGAAAGAAAAGGGGGAGGCCTTCATCCAGCAGTGGATAGAAAACGGCTGAATATGATGATGATTATATATATATATATATAAAGTAGGTAGCGTGATTTTAGACTCCTGCGTTTTGCAGCCCGAAAAGGCGACCGTGCATTTTGCGGTCTTGAATACGGATTCACAGTGCTTTTTGTCTTTTAATTTTGAGAGCCAGTTTAAGTGCAGTTAGTGGGAAGGAATTCATTTCAGGAGACATCGGAATTCATTATTTTTGCAATTTCGCATACACATTAATGTAGTAAATCAACTTTGTACGGAATGTAAGGTAAAACCACGAGATTGTCACGCAGACACGAATTAATGCCGAGTAAGCGGCAGCAAGCGAAGGCGGATTCGTTAAAACTCCCGTTAGACTCACCAGTTTTTTACTCCGTCCGTCAGATGATTTCTTCCTCCTTGTTTCGTGTTTCTCTGCGTTACTTGCTCGTTCCACATATATGTGCTACATTTGAAACTTCGAGGCACTATGCTTTCCTTGAAATTTTTGGAAGCTGGTTCCCAAAATAGTTACCTTAGGTACTTCAGACTTCCAAACGACTGAGCGGTATTGTTAAATACTCAGTAAAGATGTAATATAGGCATTTTAGCGTTAATGAACTTAAATGTTTTAAGATGTTGTCGATTCTAAAATACAAGGTAACCAAAAAAGTTTTTGCCGCTTTAGAGCAGTGATAAACAAAGAGCAATACAGTGGACGGTATGTACCTTTAGGTTTCGAAGTAAGCTCTATCAAAATCCAACACCTTTTGCCAACGTTCCAGCAGCTGCACAATACCCTGGGTGATAAAAGTCGGCGGTCTTCGAGGCAAGTCCATTAGTGCATTCCGCAGGTCTCCCTCATTGGCGAAGGATCTCCCACAGAGGTGGTTGTCGAGGGAATGAAACAGGTTGTAATCTGTTGGCGCAAGGTCCTGTGAATGTGGTGCATGGCACAGTGTCTCCCAGCCAAATTCCTGAACGGTTTCACGGCTCCTCTTTGCCAGATATGGCTTGGCATTGTCGTTAAGGAACAGCACACGCTTGCGATTCACCAATACCGGCTCCTCCTGCCGCAATACACCCTTTGCAACTGCTGTGAGCAGAGGTCAGCAGTGATGATCTGACCATGTGGAACGAGCTTGTAATGCACCACTCGGCGACAACTCCATCATCCAGAGAGAATAACCTCTAGTGGGTGCAGAGGTGGTCTTAAGGTGTGAGGAACAGGGTCACGTGGGACAACCAATGGCTGGTACGCTTGGGAGTGTCAGAGGACCCAGTTTTCGTCCCTAGTGAGCAAGTGATCAAATATGGGTGTTCAGGTACCAAGTGAGCAAGGACAAACAGGCTGTCACTCGTTGTTCCTTGTTGGCTGCCGACAATGTGTG
The DNA here is from genome assembly GCA_022664845.1 of Lepisma saccharinum. Taxonomy (NCBI): domain Eukaryota; kingdom Metazoa; phylum Arthropoda; class Insecta; order Zygentoma; family Lepismatidae; genus Lepisma; species Lepisma saccharinum. The sequence goes on along the minus strand of JAGDQP010007405.1, from coordinate 34,174 downwards.
AGGTACCCACCCACTTGCTTAACTTGTATGACTTCCCTATCGCATGCAGGTGGAGTCTGACTGTTTCAGCGGAAACATGGACCCTTTCTGCAAGTTCATCACACGTTAGACCACTGTCCTCCTCGATGGCTGGGTCTCGTCATCCAACACACGTGGTCGTCCACTACGAGGTTCATAAGCAAGGTTCACTTCTCTCGAACGAAATTTCTGGCAGGCCCACTTTAAAGTCATACAACAAACACAAGCGAACAAGCTGCTTCGATACCTCCATTTCTCTTTTACACTGGACAAGCTATGAGTGCTGTGTGTGAGCACCGTGCCTGTATTACTGAAGGTCGATGGTCACAGCAACTCCCAATCGCTTGGCAGGCACGTGTGTCATTTCGTTTCCTCCCCGTGAGCTCATGATTAATGGGACGTCAAAAACTTTTTTGGTTACCTTGAAGTACATTGGTCACAAAACGCACAATTATTTTTTCTGGGGTGGCGAAGAGCTCGATATTCTGTAAAGTCAAATTGCACGGACTCCTTTAGTACCGGTAAATTATCCAGAAATCAGGAATGTATAAAAACATTCCTTTTCTATAATAATGAACACATCAAACATGAAAGTCCTGAATGTCGCGGTGGGTCAATGGTAAAGCGCTCCCCTCTGGTGCTTGGGGTCGTCGATTCGATCCCTGCTAATGCCATGTGGGTTTTGTGGTGGACAAACCCCGTGTGCGTGTAGTTTCTCGGAGTTCTCAAGTTTCCTCCTACTTTCTTCATTCCACCGATTCTACCATCATCATCATCATCATCAATACGACCTGAGTCAAAGTTGTCTAAAGGACGTAAAATAAAGTTCAAAATGAAACGGAATAAGCTAAACAGCTAATTCTCAGTACTAGCATTATTTTTTTTCTTTAATTTCAATTCTGCTATATTTTCTTCTGTAAAACTCTAGAATTTGTGGACGTATCAGTTTCAACCTTTGCGTCCATGTTTTATTATGGCCTGTAATCAAACTTGTATCCTATTTACTAAGGTAATCTACCCTGATAAATTGATTTAACTTGCGACTTGTTTTATACGAATGATGTAGCATTTATGCATATATAAAAAGAAAGGTAATATTTTACATTGACGAAAACATGTTATACTTGTAAATCAATGAAATCAAGGGTAAAAACGCATATATATGAAAAACAGTCTCTCAATTCCCAGAGCTCACAGCTAGTCCGAAAAAAAACAAAAAAACCCTGATGTACCTGAGAAGAAAAAAAAAGGAGTCACAAACATAATCCTATTTCAGTGGTTAGCAAAATAATTCAAAATGACCGTAATACTGGACATCACAGCTACCCCCTACACAGAGAGGGCTATTGATCCGCAAATACCAGAGAGATTGAACGTCGTTTCAGCGACAATCTGTGCCTGTATCGCTTCAGTTTCAAAGGAAATAGCTGACTGGCTCTGTATCTTTCCCTCGTGAAAACGTTTGAGGCTTTTTCTGGACTAATGAATAAACGATTTCTGCTTTAATGTTTATTTTTCTGCTGTGAAACGTTAAAAGCTTCTAAATAAAAATTATGTTCTTTGCTTTCTGTTCAGTAACTATTCAAACTTTTTTTTCGTTGGTTCTTTACCATGAAAAATCCGTATTTTCACCAAGCACGTTTCTAGTAATTTAAAAGCTGATTCTCGGAACAGACAACACTTATTTATAGAATATATTTTATTAGACGAGATATATACACTTAAATCATCTGTAGCAAACATATTCTGTATAGTGTATACTTTTGAGTTTCTAAAACAAAATGGGAATATAAAACTCATCGATGTACAAAAAATGACATAAAATGTATTTAAAACAATTATGGTGATAACTGTCGTAAATTAAGGAGCAAAATTAAATATTGTAGTAGATGTCTGGAGTAATTTCAGACTTTTCTATGCGTTGATAAAAACAGTGTCTAAATTTTGAGTGTGGAATGACTTCTATTAATTACCAGTAATAAGAAACATGTCAAGTTTCACAGCGATTTCGAAGTTGCTGTCAACGGGACCGCGGTGACTCAGAGCGCTCACCTCTCGTGTGTAGGATCCTCGGTTCGATCTCGGCTTGCCGACCTGGTAGCAGTGCGGGTTGAGGCGCTAAACCAGCTACTGGAACGTCCCGGGTTCGAATCAGGGCATGGATATGAATTTTAACTAGCATCGGATTCATAATCGTGACGGGTTTAAGTTTATGCCATACAAAATAAAGTTTTTGATCTCGTCGCTTGCTACGGGGTAGACAAACATTGTGTGCGTGGGTTTTCTCGTCTCCTTCCACCAATTCTATCATCATCATTCATTCGGCCTGAGCCAAAAATTGCGCAAAGACCTTAAACACGATTTGTCAACGTCAGATTGATCCCTGATTTTCAAAGCGGGGCAATGTAGGACTATCAAACGGGTGCAGCTAGGATATGATCGGCTATCCCTATACATTATTTTAACCTGCGAAGATCTCTAGGATATATTAGAGGCAGGGATTCTGCCAGGATTTTTAGTTGTGGGGTGTAAAGTCAAAATTGAGAGGGTGTAAGTGAAGATTTGCGCGGTTTCTATCAATTTTTGAACGTAAACATTTTAACGTTAAAGGAGTGAGTGCTCTGGAAAATATGGGGATTATACCCCCGCAGGAGGGGGTCTGGCGGAATCACTTATTATAGGCCGTGGAAAATTATACTGGTAAACATGACAACCCAGAAACCAATTATCGAGATTTGATCAATTCTAAACACAGGGGATTGCAACGCTTGTGGACTACACTGCCAGAAATGTCCGAAGTGTTAAGGTTACCTACTTCGTTGACATTTAACAACCACCACCACCACAGTGGGAAAACAGGATTTTTGTGAGCGGAATGCTAAACTCCTGGAGTAGACCACTAATCCATTAAAAATAGTATGCTTTTAGCACGATAATGAAATAGGGAGTAGGTTTCCAAATGTAAATCCGCAAGAGGCTAGGATTTACTTAGCCTGAAGACATCGCAGGTATTTGAATTTATTCATACCCTTTAGGTATATCAGACTGATAGGTGGGAAAGAGGATGTTGGAAGGTAGTCAGCCAGGACCTAATTTGTAGATACCATCCCAGCCTTTGCCATCTGGTATGACTGAGGAAAAACTGCAGTCAGGATAGGCGGTCACTGGGATCCTTCAGATTACTAAGTTAACGCTTTACTAACTGATCTACGGTCGCTCTGTCAGACAGTCTTTAGTTGCTTGAGTCGGCATATCGCTGCCTACTGTAACCAAGTCAAAGTTTCAAGAATATGCTGAGAAAAGCACAAAACCCATTAACCGTTTCAGGTTTTTGAATATTGTTTTATACAAAATTTCCCGACATTCCAGGACTTTTTTTTTTTTACTTGTAAGCTGATTTCCTTGACCTTCCCACGTATTCCAGGTCAGTGGAAAACCCGTCAACACAAGAGAGCTTATCATATTTTACAATGTTTTCTAAGAAAATGTGTCTAGAGAAACCTAAGGCAGAAGGCAAAATAATATAAAAATGTGAAGTCTGATGAAGAGACTTCACAAACAAAACGCGAGATTATAATGTACACATCATTAAAAGGTAAATAGTATTTAATATCGATACACTTGGCAAATCCCTTAACCTCGTGCAGCCCAACCATAGGGTTTGATAATAATCATAATCCTTTAATTGTACTTTAAACAAAGGGAATTTAAAACAAGTTTAAATCCGAGCTTTACACTAATGACTAAACAATAACATCCCGAGTTTTTTAAAAGTGATGTTGCTCTAATGTATAATCTTCCATTAGTCTAGATTAAAGTTATTTATTTCGAGTGGCGCCGGTGCTTTTAAAGCTGTTTCACCCAGAGACGCATAAATATTGTGATGTCATGCGAACTAATCTTTAAAAAACACGCCTCTCCGGACGATATAAAATTACCCGCATGTCTCGTGAAACAAGCATGTAAAATGCCATTACACCACAAGTTTTCTATGCAAATGTGAGAGCATTTTTCTTTTTCGCAATATGTGTTTCATTTCTACCATGTCCTAAAAAGGTCTCGTAACTTGCTCTACCTGCCTCAAATTGCACGTGTACACAGAGAGCAATAGGTCACATTTTAGTAACTTTAGACGGCAACTAAAAATTTTAAAAGTGTTTATTGAATAACTTAATGTAGGAACTTCGACTTAGCATGTTGTCTCGCCATTGAAACGTTTGAAGCTTTCGTTGCTTATTTTCTCCTCAGTTCTACGAGGCAAAATATCCCGGAACTAAAATCTTTACTGGTGTTGCGTAATTACCTTTACTAGCAACAGTCACAAATATAGAGATGTAACCACAAGCATAGTAAATTACGATATTTAGAGATTATAGTTTCCTAACGCACTAGTTGAAATTGTCATTTCAGAATCTTCTGAATTATTGTCTGAAAAATTGCACACTAGGTTGTTATAAATTATAACTGTCAATCCAGTAAACAAAGTTAATTAGATCAAATTTGAGAAGATACGGAATTATACGGCAGAACAGAGTAACTTCTCCATTTTTCTTGGATAATAGTGTAGTCTACAGAGATTGCAGCACGGGTCAATATTTATCAATCTTCAGAAAACTTAGTACAGGTTGTTTTAATGTACAATGAAACAGATTTAGCGGGTGCCACAATAAAAATCCCAAAATAAATTTTGCACGAGCCACCTTCGCGTGCATTAAGACTGTCCAAATAGCTTTTCCATACATTCGAGAATTTTAGTCTGACGATCTCCAGCTAATCACCCCTTGCCTAGGCTGGTAACCATTTCTTAAAGAGTCTATCCCTTTATATATATCTTCTTTTATTTGTCTTCGCTTTCTGAATCTGCGCCTGAGCTATACTTTCATATTAAATAAGCAGTTTTGTTTGTTTTGGTTTGACAGTTGTAGACCACGGAAAAACCAACAATATGAAACAAAGTGGCTGGTAATCCTGAAGATTTCCTCAGTCACACGAAGCTAATGATGAGAAGGTACCTTTAAAAATAGTCCCAAGTAGACTTCCCAATCACTACGAACCCTATTTCAGCCTAAAGACCATAAATAAAACAAATTTCAACAATACTTTATTAGAATCACTGTATATTACTACTGTTTGTACTAGTAGGCCTAAGGAAAAACATCAACTAACGAGTATTGCAATCGTTAAAATATGCGACACGCTTCAATACAACGAGCAAGTGTTTCATTTAATTTCTAACTTAATTTAGAGGCAGCAAAACAAATTTGCATTAATAAAACGTTTAAGTTGCATCTGACAAGCAACGTAATTGCTGGTTACACATGCCATTCTCCCTTGATAACTTCCATAAATGTGAGATTACCCAGAGGGGACATGTTTCTTTCATGCACCGACCGCTCTTTTCATGTCGGCGTTCACTGTGTAATCCTAAGACGGCTGTCGTGCAAGAAGACTATCACACTTCTAATTACTCAATCTCTCATTTCTGTGTTAAACGAGATTTTCTTCATTACGCTACATCACGAAACGACTTCGTCACACAGATTCTTTTCAAGGCTTTGCAGATGCTACTCTCTGTGAAGCAGAAAACGCAAGACAAGGCGAATTTTCCTTCTTTTTAATTATAACGCGACACGTACGGTTTCGTGAAAGACAACCAATGTGATTTTGGCATGTGTGTTAGCCATTTGAAAACCAACATTTATGGGCCCAGACACCCAACTATGGCCTAAGCCCGTCACAAGTTTGAATGATATCACCTCTCGGCGAACACTGAGGTTCGGGAAGAGGAAGATAGCGGCCAAGGTTCATTGCATCCTTTTTAAGAAAAATGACAGCATACTTGTCATGCCACAGTAAATGTGAAAGTTTGCAGCACAGTCTTACTGATATGCCTACCATATTTTCTCAAGAAAAAACCGAAATACATTTAGTGGATATTGTTTCCTACTTTCTCTTGAGTTAATAACAATGAACGTGATTTTGAGAAAAGTTGGAACAGTATTAATTGAAATTAAGCACCAACATGTAAACATACTTCAGGCTTAATTTAATTTAGAAGTACACGTTATCACCTGTACAATATGCACAAGCCGTGAACAGCGCATGGGGGATGTGGAGGTAGCGTTCCACATATTCTCGACCTGCGGCACGATCTGACGTTGGGTGGTCAGTACTACACTCGGCCCCCTTTACCTCCCAAGCTGGCTAGGAATATCAAGGATACTCTGGTACTCAAGTTGAATAGGAGGCTTAGTGCACCTCAGAACGCTAGGTTTGGGAACACGGTGAGACAAGTCTCCAGTGTCCTGGCCGCCCAATTCGTAGTCAGACGTGTGGCTACCGCCTGAGCCACGACGATTATTAAATCATGTATATTATGTAACAGAGTAATTTGAAGGTTTAGGAATTTTATATCCTTCTAATTTTAGGGGCAATTTTCAGTTACAGCCACTATAAACCATAAGAAAATAAATATCTAATTCTGCAATTTTCTTCAAACGAAAAAAAAAAAAAAGGTTTGTCCATTAAAAACAAAGAAAAAAAAGAGAGCGGAAATGGTATATGGCAAAACTGTCATCAGCGAATTCAATATGGAAGTCGTTAGCTATACGCTGTCACTCTCCCCTAACCCCTCTAACTTCTCGACGCTAATGAGGAAAACGATTTCCAAACATCGCGGGCACGTTCCCATCTTCTCTCCACCATAAGCAGGGCGAGAAAAAAAAAAAAATCTTTAATCCCATTATCACTTCACATTTCAACCTTGTTTCTCTTCCTGAACGCAGCTGACAGAACACCGAATTCGGTTAACACTGTTGCCTCTTAGCGTCATTTCTAGAAAAAACAAATTGCAGCGGGAAAGTAAATAGTTCAGCTTTTGCGTCGCTGCTGCAGACGTCCATGCGATTTCTCTTCTTTTTTAAGTTTCATTTCATACATTACGCCAGCCGGATAGGCAGCTGTAGGCGCCATATCTGAAAGCAAGAGCCTTTGTGTTGGTACCACTCAACCACTTGACTGCTGAAAAATGAGGGGGAGGGGATCAGTATGGCTAATCCCAGGACTCGAACCTAGTATCTTCCATAATCCGATCTGAAGTGCGACCCGTAACCAACTAATTCACGGGAGAACAATGCTTTGAATAAGCTTCACAGAAACGAGTGCGCACAGCAGGCAATTATACTACCATACACACTACGAAAAGCTATCAAGAAGTTAAAATCTCTCTCGTGCGAGCAAATGTTAAAGTACATGCCCTATTCCAAAACTATATACGTACCATCGTTCGCAATAAACTGTCATTCTCTCTACTGAAATTACGGAACATTTCACGACAGTGAAAGTCTTTGCTGTCATCCTAATTATTAAATTTACCGAACGATGTCCTTCAGTTGGACAGAAGGCTTCAAAGCTCTCCTGACCCACCCCCTCTAAAACTACGAAAGATAATGAACTTGAACCGGTAACCACTTTCTAAGCTATCTGAATGTAAGGCGACTAACAGAGGTTTGTTCACACAAGCATGTTGATTGTTCCAAATTAATGACAACGTGGATTGAGGTTCTAATGCTCCATATTTTACTAAACTGTGAAATCATGCTACAGAGCGTGGTGACAACGGAAGCCTCTTTCGTAATTGGATTGAATCTTGGGGGACAGTTTTATACACACTGACAGAGTAAATTGCAGCTTTAACATGCTGTGAAGGCGATAAAGCTTCAATAAAGTAGTTGTACTCAATGACGACATGAGAGAGTTTTCAAGGTTGAAATGTACTTACGACGGTTATCTTCAAGTTAAACGCGGATCACATTGTGAGTTAATTTCTTTCGTTATCGAAATATAAAGCATCCTAGTGGTGCGTATCACTTAAATATAGTTCCACGACTCAAGATGGTAGTACAAGCACATAAACCAAGTCCGTAGTCTGAATGGAAGTTAGTTTCACCCATCCATTAGGCATTTCAAGCTGGGATAGGTGTGGAATAAGCTAGTCGGTCAGATCCTATCCCAGCATTTGTCTTGTGTGATTGAAGAAAACCCTTAATCACACTAGGCGGGAATGGGCGGCCGCTGGGATCGTTCCCAAAACCTTCCTCTTTCTAGGCCAGCGTTCTACCAACTAAGCTAGTGAGCCACCTATCACACTCTGAGAGTTGCAACTTAGCCCGCCGCTCACCCGAGATTCGGTCCTTCAAGGGACACGTTAATTATGTACAAAATTTCTAAAAGATTCTAGAAGCTTACTACAGTTTGATTTTTTCATTTATGGCCTTCAGGGCATCCAAGGCCGAGATAGGAGAGAGGAAAAGATTCGGGAACGTGCCATCCCAACATTTGCCTGGTGTGACAGGATGGTCAACCGCTGGAATCGAACTCACGACGTCCGGCGGCTCGATCTTACTACATTTTGAATTTCGTCCCTAGTAATCAGGAGTAACGTAATTTGGAATTAACGTTCCATATCTCCTACCTGCACAGTATATTGAACCAGTGTAGCAAAGTTTGGACTCATAAAAATTTCCAACGGCAATTCTTAATGAATCTGAGTGTACATAAAACGTAAGCTATTTTTAGTATCAATACTGTAACAGACTAATTGTAAGCAACCCCGACACTTTCACGGTTGTAGTTACAGGCAAATCAATAGAGGTTCTTGCGATGAAAGTGAAATTTTCTTTTACCACCAGCAAGTCACTTGTGGTTCAAATCACAAGTAATGCTGCATAGTTTTCTTTCAGTTCCTTGCCATAATTAAGTCTTAATTACTTATCCCACTTTAAAATGTCTTAACGTGTCAACTCCTACATTACTTTACACATACACTGCATTCATGTACGGTTATATATATTTTTAAAACTAACTTCAGACGCCCGACGCACATTGATCGCGTCTCTTCCGTTACCATAGCAACCGGATATTGGGATTTCCCGATTCGAGAGGTCTTCCAGGAAGGAAGTGGGGAGCAGAGTACGGATGTGTGTGTTCGGGATTGTTTTCTACCCTGGATGCGTTGAGAGTACTGAACGCTGACGAATTAGTCCAACATTCCATTAGGATTAACTTTTTCTTCTTCTTCGCAAATCAGGTGTCTTTTGATGTTGAAACCTTGGCATGTCCATTCTAGATATCAACTAGTGGTTACTCGGCCCGAAGAATGACCTGTTGCATCAGACACGTAAAAAAGTTTATATTTCCCAGGCAACATGTAATGTATGGATGAGAAAAATGAAGCTTTTCTACCAATGAAATGCTAGTGATGTAAAAGAAACGACAACGCTAGATCTAAACTGGTAGGAAACTTGGCACTTCAAATCCCCTGGCTCGCGTTCAAAGACTATCACGTAATCAATAGAACTACACGATATCACCTGTTTGCCTGAATTTTGATAAAGACCAGCTGGTTCTAAATGTAAGCAGCTCCCACTTAGAAGCATGATGCATGAGATCGGGAATTCGACGTGCCCAATGGGAATTGGTTCTGTTAACCATAAGATTGCGCAGAAACTCGTGAAACAACACTTCCAACTCTGATAAATTTCGTAGTTTGGGGCCATTTTACTAACTAACTACTTAAGACCCGTCTCGACTCCATTAGCTATTAAATTTCTAAAATTCACAAACATACATGCCGGCTGGGAGTCGAACCCGGGACCTTGACGCTTCAACATACACGAATAGCAGGTCGGCACTTCCAACTCTGAAAATTTTATTACAAAAACGCAATTTTGTGTTCAATATATAAATGAACCTGTGAAATTTTTGCACACTGATGTCCTAAACGAGCTGGTGAGCTAAGGACAGGACTTTTTTTTTTTTTCAAAAGTAGGCTTTTAACCACTCAGTTCAATAGATCTTGGCTGGAATTGAACCCGTAACCACGCACAAACAAAGCAAGCGAGCGCGCATTTCGATTTGAAGGAATATATTAACTAAACGAAGTGACTCAAGACAGCCAGTAGTTTTAAAATTTTAATTATGACCTTTAGGCATTTAAGACATAGGCCGGGACAGAGGGGGAATTGATTCAGGAAGGTGTCGGTGAGGGTAAGGTTCCATCCCGTCATTTGCCTGGTGACAGGAAAAACGCCGCTGGGTTCGAACCCGAGCCCCGGAATGCTACGCCAACGCTCTACCACAGCCACGGAAAGCCAGTTGTATGTATACACTTAAATATCTAGGCAACACCATAAGCGGATCTCTCATTTACTCCATAAAACTACATATGCTGATAATGTATGTACATCATTTTATGGTACGTGCACGCAGCTGTGGCTTAAGCCCATTGAAAGTCTAAAAACCCATAGCAAGTAGTTTTCGCAGAAATGGGATGTAGAGATAGCGGGCAGCTTGAAATAGCTATGATCCCATTCACTGGTAAAATAAATGAAATTAGCTGTGTAATTGTTGCTGTTTCGTGCGACAGTATAGTTCTTTTGACCACCACAAACTAACCGAAAAATACTGCGACTTATACTTTCTTCCTCCAGTCACCGTAACCCCACCATATTCGATCGATAGGTCAACACTAATTAATTTGGTATTTCGGCATATCGCCTGGCTATTCACTGGAAATCAGTTGCGTGGGGGCAGTTATTCGATACACATATTCGTCCCCTCAGAATTGAAAAATGAACTGATCAAGCACAGGAGCACATAATTGAGCCCACAGCCGTTAACGATCTGGTGCAGACAAAATCTTTCAACCCACGAATATCTTCACTTATTGATCTGAACACTGGTTCATCCCTTCAATAGCTCATGTATGAATGGCTCTTACATTTCTCAACTGCACCAGCTTCGCGGCTGGTAACTGCTGTCGTTCGGATTTTGCAAGTTCGTTCCAAGTTTCATCACTTGAAGTCTCCATTTCTCTTTGTAAGCTATACTGGCCGGCATCGCTCAATGCTTTTAACCTGATGTGGATCGCGAATCCGAAAAGGTTGTCTAAATCTTGCATAGATCAATACAACACAACTCTTTTTAAATATAAACTCTCTTATCGATGTATTTGTTGACACGAATATACGGAAGATACTAGCATATAACCATCACACTAGCACAAAGTTTCGTAGTCACATTTAAAATCAAACTTTGGAGGTAAAAAATTTCCGACCTGTCATTCACTATGAAAGCTAACTTACTTTCTGTTCTAAGCCTAAACGGTCTTGGCCGAAATCTGGAAAGGCATATAAAGTTCCATTTCGTCCACTTGGAAGCAATGTATATTTAAATGTAATATTATGCTGAGGGAAGTAAATTACTAATCAATATTAAGCATTTCTTCGAATTGTCTGATTAAATCGTGGTGATTTGGAACAGTTTACGTGTGAGGCGTATGGAGATGAACTGAATGTACGATGATATGCTTTTCTTTTTCATCAGCATTTGATTATATGTGCGTGTGAATTACTTCCTCAGTGGGGTGGAGCAGAAACCTAACGAACAGGCTGGCGTGATTGCCTATGCAAGGTACCTTTTCTTTCACACTTACATTGAATATGTCCATTCAAGTAAGTCGAGCTTCGTGAAACACGGAATTGATGTTTCCTAGCCCTTCCTAAACGGTAACCAAAACTGCCTACACGTAACTAATTTACATTAAAATACATTTCACAAATCTCCCACGACTTCGAATGTGCCTTGTGCATAGCAGTTTGCACGATACACATCTACAATTCCTATTTTTCTCTTTAAATAACATACAAATTCAATGCTAAACCGATCCACGTACTCAGTTAGCAACGTTCCAGTTCTGCTGGAGACTATTCTGACAAAACTTGCAGTTTCATTAGACAATGCCGGGATGGTGTCTAGACAAAGCTCCGACCCGTACCTCCCCTCTTCCCTTAGAGTCCTCGGAATGGGACGCACTTAGATCGTAAACGCCGATAGAAATAGTAATTAAATGCTATCTAGTAATTCTCAACAGAAGATATTGTACCACTGGAGAATTTGGATTTATTGGCCCGGATAACCTTACAGGACTAAATCCCATAAGTGACACATAGGGGAGATAAGAAGACAGAAACATGGGATGAAGTCGACCAAAACCTATTTGAAGGCAGGCGTTAATTAGCCTGGTGGACTGAGGAAACATGTCAGCATGGCCAACCCTAGGCGGGAATCCGAGACCTCCCGAATACGAAGCACAAGATCTACTAACTAAACCACGACTGCTTGATAAATGATCTTGGCAGGAATTCCTGCTAAGCCTATAGATCTTACCATTATTGTTAATAGTAATAGTGTTCTGCCTGGAGTAAGTAAGGGAGGTCGGAATTATAAAATCACAAAAATTAGACGCGATTTGCAACGTGAACCGATAGTAGTTTCTCGTGACTAACAGATGAAGATTACGTCCTAAAGACAAGACTAAGAAGTTTAAAATGGCCATGCTCGTGCTCTAAAGTGTACTCAGCCTATCAAATTGAGTACCAGAATGTCCTTTGAATTCCTGAGCACCTTTGCCGTTGGTTGAGAACATGCACGGAAAGAAGTATCAAAGATTACTAGCAACCCAAAAATGGGTTAACGTAACAGAGCGAGTTGACAAATACAGTACAAGGTTACAGCAATCCAACTTAAAAGGTTAGATCCAGTGAGTTGAATCAAACCCTCCAGGTAATTATTTTGAAGGGTTATGATAAACAACTGTATTCAGTAACTTTAACCCATCAAAACGAAAATTTGTACAAATTTCTTGTGGTAAAATCGTCTGGAAGCAAGTTATTGTTATGATTTACACTATATAGTTATCTCTGAAAAAAAAAGATGCGCGCCGGGCTGGGATCGATTTGGGAACCTCATGCGTAGCAGTCCGAAGCGCTAACGACTACTCTACCGAACACCTAAAGCTTACCGTCAACAATGCTTGTATATCCCAAGTTGCGCTATTGTGATATTCATTATACGAATCTCAATGTTGCATATTACACTTTCTCAGATTTAGGGTTGCTAGGTTACCTCCTAAGCTTCACCTTAACGTTTTGGTGTTAGTACAAAACTTCCATGTGGAAGCCCCTCCGAGTTCAATGACCGCCATCTCGTCTAGACGAGACTGTTCAGCTAACCCTCATCAAGATTAAAAAATAACATTCTCAGGTTAAATTTACCTGCACATTAAACGGTTAACATAACCGAGCAGTGGGTCAGTCACATTGTTTAAATTAACCGTGCTGTTTGTTTATTACTTCTTGTAACAATCGTGTAGGACATATAGGTAACTGGCTACCCACGAATTGGCTGTTTTTACCGATTTCTGTTCAACTTTTCGAAAGGGTAACAATTTACCTACACAATTTCATGTCTCGAAAGGGTTCTGGTAAACCACCAGCAGGTTATGTGCATCCCTTTCGATCACTAACCTAACAAAATCTTGACTTAGGTAAAGCTAATTTCTTTCCCGTGTGTAGAGCGCTACTTCCACATTCCCCCATGCGCCGTTGACGACGCGTGCGCATCGCACAGGATTTTTCCCAAGTACTACATGCGGAATATTCCAAGTGAAAAACAATTTAGGATCCTTTTAATTTACCAAACTAAACTACTAATCTACTGAAGTTGGAAATATAGTTTTTTTGCATTGAAACAAGATCAAAGCGTTAATCTCAGTCAACAAACATAAATAAAAGCGCGGGGGATGGGGGTATATTCCTTTCAGAAGTAACCAACACTAGAACGCAGCATCTGTTATTGGTGCCGCCTTGAAATTCTTGTTACCTGGGGGTTCAAATTCACTACATCTCTTATGGTAAATATTTGTACTGAAGTTCTAATCGATCTAAACATGTTCACCATCTACAGGAAACAGTCTTTCAACAAGTAACAAAGCCGATACTTCCCTAAATTATCAGGAAGCGAACAACTGCCAAATCTTTTGACATCAGAAACTACCAACGTGTTTACGAGATTGATAATGAGGAATCATATTTAAATATCGACGTAATCGCAAGTGGGTTAAAGGTCCGCTTTCTCTAACATGACAGTTTTCTAGTCCCCTAGCAGGCGAAATGCTGACACGGTACGTAGAACACTGGCCCTAGCCGCTACCTTCCCTTCTCCAACGGCAACAGCAGAGCTTTAGGCCATGTAAAGTTCTTACAAGATAAATCGCATCCCAAAGTAACACAAACCTAGATTAAAACACTAGTGTGTGTGTGAAATATAGAATTTAACTTGTAAATTGGGACAGTGCGCTACGAAGCAATCAATTATAAAATGACTTATGAAACCTAAGTGGCATAGAAATATATATTCCACTTTTTTTTTTAACGTTTCAGACTTCGCAAAGTCCTTTGTCAAAATAGGCTGGAAGATAGCACAGCTCAGGCGGTAGCGCGTCTGACAAGTATCACTATGATATTTCAAATACTGTACTAGTTATTAAAAGTTACAAAACAAGATTTAAACTTTTATCACCTACATGCCTTGAATGTAGTAAGTAAATTATCAACGTCCTAAGCAAGCTTTCAAGGACTGGAACCTACAATTTTTGGTAAAGTAACCTGCGGTCCCGTTCCATGGACCCACATGCAACCATACCAATGGCTACACACACCGAAAGCGAATTGCTAATCATTTGACCAACCTGAATGGAGGTTGCTTAAGAGAACGCAGCACCTTCAATGCAGAGCTTCTACTCTTACTACTTCAGAACCAATAATTCAAACGAGAAAGTGAAAACAGTATTCCTTGTCCTTGGAATTAATGTGTTATAATTTTAATAGACTAATAACCACTCTCCACCAAATTGTTCTTTCACCATAAATACAAAAAATTACAACCACCCCCGCCCCTTTCGATTTAACTTTTTTTTATGTAGAAAACTACTAAAATTGCTATGGGAGAAAAATGTCTCGAAGATAGTGTATAATAAGTCAGAGCCATATTCTATCCACTACTGAATGAGGCCTCTCTCGGAGGGAGGAGTTTGTCTACTGCTCCCATGCTGACCAGACGTGTTGGGAAAGCCGAAGCTCTCCACTGTGATCGCCACGGTCTTCTATACACAGGATCTCCCCAGCTGCATCACGATGCTGGGTGGGTACCGTTCCAGAGCTAGGAATCGAACCCGAGACACCATGATCAGCAGTCAGCGACGGTAACCACTAGACCAGCAGGGCGGTCTAGAGAGCCTCTTCTTACAAAATGTAAACGACGAAAGATGAATCTTAATAAAAGTGTTTAGTAGTACTTTTCATAGGGCGATAGAAAGGAAGGACATGCTTTCTAGCATTAGTTCTCATTATTTGATAGTGATATACTGGCTGTTAGCTTCAAAGCTTTTATTTTTAAAGTATAGTACCGTTTAAGTAAATCCAAAAGTTAATGAATATTTTACTTAGGTGATTAGTAAGAAACACACACGCAACTTAAAGAGTTATGTACTACATAGAGCTCTCACGTTACTGCTCGGTTACTAGTTTCACTGATAATCATTCCGGTTTCACTTAAAAAAAAGTTACTTCTTTACACCAAGATGCATGTAGGTAGATAGCCACTACCGTTGTAGTTAAAACTTGCTGTCACAATGTTTGATGGCCGTATTTGAACTAGATGAAGGATCAAGGTACTATTATTAGCAACTACACACCACAACGTACATTATCCTTGAAATTCAATATGTACTTCACAAGATTTACTCATAATTTGCTTTTTTAATCGCGCGCTGAACTCGTGATGAATCCTCAGTAAAAGCTTCTCTCTTTCTGTAAATGACTGTTGGCCAGAAAACTAGTCACCGCTTCTTTCCAATTCGCTCCCATGAAGAAAAATGGAAAAGACCTCTCATATTCTAATCAGCACAATACAATATCCCTAGATTATTCCTCTCTTAAAACAACACAATAGTAGTTAGAAACTCTATTATTACAAATAAGGGAGTTTAAAAGGGGGAATGTTTACCTTGCATATTCATAATGAAACAAAAGCTTATAATAAGATTTATTTGTACAACCATTTATCTTACAAGATGAGATCTTGTCATTAATTTGTACACTTCGGTTAAGATCTATTGTGTGATGAATTTATACTTTTTTTTTGTCTATATATATATGTATATAAATTGTGAGTTGGTAATTTGGTCTGTTTGCAGAGATGCTGACAACTGGTATCACAGTTTGTATTTTTTTTTTTTTTTAAATTTTACAAATATCCTGCCTCACAGCCACTGCGAAACCTGCCACAATAATGGTTAGTTTTTTTTTTTTAAAGTTTACTAAAGCGCATTGCACAGCTCTCTCATTCAGTTTCAGGCAAAGTTAATCATTGTCCTGAGTGTTATTATACAAAGCAAGCGTTTGAGCTGATATATCTTTGGTCAGAGAAACCCTGAATTACTAAAACACAGCAATCGTATTGACTCACTATCGATTTTTTTTTTCCCCACACAGGTTGGGTTAGCCCTAGATTCTTGTTTCGTGCTCCTACATTTGTCGATTGAGGGACACTTTTATGACGTCAATATACCGCCTTCTTGTCCTAGTATTCTTGCTTCATACAAAATAACGAAAATTACCTTTTGCTTGAGATATCATCGTTTCTATTAAACACCTCGATGGGATAAATAAAACTATTCCGCGTCCTAAATTTCATATATGATTTCACAGACAGAGTTACAATTATAAATAATAAAAATAAACATCTTAAAAAAATCATTTCTAAAGTATTTTCGTATCTTCGTATACAGGCTGCAGGCAGATTGAAATTTTCAAAAAAGAAACTCGATTCTTCTGCAATAATCTACTGACTAGAATCTAGGCATTATGTTCCAAAACGGTTCTCTTCGTCGATATGTTTGTTCTTAAGCACAGTTTGAATAGTTTTTTTTTTCTTTTCACATATGTTGATGCGTATGTACACACACAACACAGCGTACTGATTTACCATGTTTTAACACAACAGCCCTTCTAACACTACGATAATCAAATCCTCTTCCGTGTTATTTTTCACAATACAAGTCTTGACTAACTGAACATATTTCATTCACTGCATGGTGTTTTTTTTCTTTTCTAGTTACACAATTTATGATTCTTTAAGTAAGCCACATACCACACATATACTTATGTACAACTGTTCCCTTCTGTTTCGTAATCAACAGTACTAAATTAAATGCACATTTCAGACTTACGACAGGAGACATTCTCTTCTTTGTGTTTTTACGACTTACGCCAGCGACAAGATTATCGGAGAGAGGGGGGGGGGGAATATCCAGTAAAGATAGGATGAATTAAAACAATCTTTTTTCTGCTTTACATTCTCTATGACACAGGCAAACTCATACGTACACGTTTATATCGTTATAGATAATATTAAAGCCGAAACTGAAAAAATGCATGCACGATTGAACTAAATATGCTTTAGAAGCACTTACCTGCTTTTTTTTTTCCTTATCCTGGATGATAAACGTTTTTTCTTCTGGCAGTCTCCGACCACTGAGCGTGTAAAATGTATGGAATGTGCCAATTCTATATATATTTTCTGTTTTGTAGTTGTTGCATGCCAATACAAAAAAAATCAGACGGTTACTGGAACGTTTGCTAATTATACAAGGACAATAGGAAATAGGAGAAAAGTCAAGGTAGAGAATGCCCTTCTTGCTTCCCAATACTAATTCCCCACCCTGTAGTTTAAGGCTCTATCGTAACAAGGATTATTATTATTTAAAATACCCGATACATACAGTATTAAGAGGCATGCATTATTGTTCCACTGTTAATTCCCCCATCCAGGTCTCACATATGAACTTATCCACACATTTAAGAAGAAATGACAATGTCAAAACAAGTAAAAGCTTCTTTAAAACACCTTATGTTTTTCTTTTAGTTCTCGGTATTCGTCCAAGGACAAATCGTAACTATGAACAATAATAATAATAATATTAATATAAACTAATGAGGTAAATGGTCCCGCTTGGATCACTTTTCCTCGATATTATGTTATTTCGGAAGACACAGAACACAGCTCTTCAGGCGTGTCTCTCCCATTCTTAATATGGGGAGGGTATTCGTAAGAAAGAATCAGTTGGATTTTTAAACAGTAGGTTATTTCTTAAAAAATACTCTTTTCCTTACGAACAGCTAATTAAGTGGTTATTTTTAACTAGCAGTTTGGTAAAGTTACTTAGGATTAAAAAGTCCAATCCTTTTTTTTTTTTCTGAACAACTCGTGCATCTACCTACCTACCAACCTACAATACCTAACAGTGAATTATGACAAATCAACTATCACAGGAAAGCTGTCCAAAAAATTGGTTAATTTTACATATCGTCTACCTTTGTCTAGTAAAGCAATACATACACGCATGGAAAGAAGTTTTTCAAGTACAGTTAATTAGCAATTACGAGAAATATCATTCCGACTGCCAAGATGCCATTCATTATGTACAACGTAGTGTGTCCTAAAAAAAAAAAGGGTGGCATTATACAAGTACTAGTACAGATTAGATTAGGAAGATGTTTGATTTTCTTTATCGAAAGCTAATAACATTCCTTTCAAGCCATGTCACAGAAACTACTCTAAGAAACATCTAGTTATTTGTCTGGGGGGAACGATTTGTAATTTTCTGCTAGTTTACCTGTCACCAATGATAATGTTTTAAGAGTAAACATTGGTAAATCTTCCCTTCAGCGTTACTTGGTGACGGTTCTTTCTTTCCTTTTTATTAAAAAAAAAAATAATAAGACGAAGCAGCACACAGAACAATCCCTGGGTCCATAAAATCAAAACTAAAGAACAGCTACAATCAGTACAAAAAAAAAAAATGCTCGCACAAATCACCAGGAATACACAATGTTAAAAAAAAGTGCAAACTCGGTGTCAGTTCAAACCTGGCACACGCCATTAAAAGTAATTGTTTAAACACACCAAAAAATATGACAGGAAAAAAATATATCTACAGTTGCTGAGTGCAGACGAGTGAAAAAAGTTATAAAAAAAAAAAAAATTCCAAGTATGCACAAAGGAGTTACTTTCTTTTCTTTTCACACAAAACAAAAAAAAAAGTTTCTACATGAATAGCAGAGAAGTCCAAAGATGATGTGACTGGTATACTTACAACTGCTGTTGGGCCGAATATTAAGGCACTATGCCACCAGTACTGAGTTACTGACAAACTCATGCAAACTTTTTTTTTTTTTAATATAGAAGCTTATCACAGATATCACTGAAGAATCTCTAACAACAGCAGGTCTGCTAGTTACTCCTTTGTACATCTTGTGTCAACGTTAAAAGCTGAAAACAGTAAGTTCCAGGCCAACCAAGCATGAATACAAGTAGGAATAATTTACCATCAAGCAGCTGTTTTTCTACGTTGAAACTACTTTATTCATAACTGCTCTACAAGTGCAAGATTTTTCTACCAGATGGCAGTTAAATCATCCATCCAGCCCCACTACTCTACACACAGAAACTACAAAAACATCTAACACTAAGTACCTATTAAAAGTGTACTTATCTCTACCATTTTAAAATACGACAAACCACCAAAAAACAGAAACAACTAGAAGTTAGGATAAGGAGTACATTACTTTTTTTCTCTCTTAAAAATGTTATTTTTTTTTTCAGACCAACCCTCTCTGTAAGTTTTTTCAAACAAGTTATGTGGTGTGAAAAAGTTACCACCACATGGGAAAACACCTTAAAGGAAAAATACAAACTTTATTTGCTCTCATTTTTTTTTTTTTTATCATTTAGAATTAATACAAAAATAGAGGGTTTTCTTTCTTTTTCTCCTTTAACTCTTATTGCTGTTCTTACAATTATAAAAGAATATTGTCACTCAAGGAAAAGGAAAAGTGAATATTTATATGACACTACAAAAATCTAATTCTTCCTACATACACAACTGCATCCACACTCAAAACCACAAACGCACGTACGCACACATACAGAACATACGTTAACTTTTCCAGTAGTTAATTCGTGAAAGCAATATATATATATTTTCTTTTGGCACAGTGCTGTTTAGTCAAATAAGATTGGCACTAATTCCTGAAATGGAAAATTTCTTAAACTAATCAAATACTAAAAAAAAAAAGGGGGGGGAGAGAGAGAGAGAGAGAGAGAAAAAAAAAAGTGGCCAACAATTTTTGTAGATCTCATCCAAATATTCACATTTTCCAATCACTTGAGAAGATTCTCTGCAAAACCACTACATTTTCTGTTTTTGTAAATATAACATTATCTACTAGCATTCATTATTAGGCACTCACACATCTTGTCCACAAGGAAAGAAAAAAAAAAGTCACAAAAAAAAAACTGTAATCCATCAAATATACATACAGAAACTAACACAAAGAATTTCTTTTTTTTTTATTTAAGTATTCTTCATACTCATTTTAAGTAAAAGATTCAGGAGTACAAGTTTCTTCTCCATGACAAATATTGCCATCACTGAACACTATGTTTGTTTTTTTGTTTTATAACGACGTTTTAAACTCCAATGTTCGAAAGCACTCGACATTTTTTTTGTTTTCTTTTCAACACTCATACACACACACTCTCTCGTAATACTTTCTCAGATTTAATGTGTATAATAGCACAGCAGTACATGAAAAATAACACACACATTCTTCTTTTTTACACATTGTCATGGATTGTCACTTATATTAGTTACAATTAAGTTCAGCGGCTTTGCAGAGAATACCTTAAACCACTATATATATAGTTGGAAAAGAACAATTTCTGAATAACACTTGTATCCGTAATATAGGCTGGTCATTTAAAATTTATGTATATAATTTCAACTGTAATGTTCGAAGGATTAACATCCATGTATTATCTTTTGAGTATAGATCCTGCCGAGGTAAAGCACATATGTGACTTTATTTGTGACCGTTATTATCAATAATGCTTGCTACCTTCAAAAACAATGCAGCAGAAACTAAGAGCTCTAAAAAAAAAATTGAACAAAAAAATTAATGACTTTATACGAAAATATAACTACTTCTCACGAAAAAAAAAAAACAATAAATGAACATACTTCCTATTCAGAACATCCATACATTCACAGATCCATACAATATGAGACTCACGCATTACTATTATGCAATTAACAAATAAATTAGGAAACAAAATCCGATAATACTGGATAATGCGCTGCCAATATAGCTGCCTCGGAAGGTGGGAAGATCGGCTTCGTTTCTTCCAGTACATTGAAGTGAAATACTTCCTCAAAAAACTGAATAATGCTCTTAGTTTTGCTGCATTTTTTCTTTTTTTTTTTCTTTACTTCAGTTTCCATTCAAAAAACATTTAGGCAACGTCGAAGACGCCAAGTTATTTCTTGCGTCTGTACAATTTCTGTAGGATAACTGGAATGTTTATAGGTAATTTATTTTTCTAAACAGTTTTCATCAGAAAATATCCAAAAAAAAAACTTGCTTGCTTTGCGTACAAGCAATAAAAAAGGTTCATCTGGAAAACCACTACATCAGTACTTATATGAACAACAGGAATTTTTTTTCTTTTAATACACACGTGGGTAGCGATTGGGCAAGAGTGTCTTATGACTAGACTTTTTTTTTTCTACATATATATAATCTTTTCTCTTCCTGAAAAAGTAATCTCTTAAGTGAAACAATTTTCAGGGTCTTTATACGTTTTTTTTTTCTTTACAAAACTATCTGAGTCTGAATTAGTTGGTCATTACAGCCACGGCGTTGCAACAACGGCACTCACACGTAAGAGTACCAAGGCCTATGACTGAAGTTATAAAAAAGAACTTATTTAAATGCAAACTTGGGAGATTTATCAGTCCATTTATATATATATATATATATTTATGTATATATATAATAGCTGGGAAGAAGTGATCTAAAATACTATTAGCTGAGATCTAATAATGTAATACTTGCAAAAGCTGCACACGTTTCGAAACCGTTAAACGCTAATCAGTTTCTTCGACTTAAATATCCTTCAAAGAGTCAATCATACAGGGGGCAAATGTTCACACAAACAATTTTCCAAAACTCAAGGCCCTACTATGGCACCTACACGTTTCATTCCATATTATTTGTTAACCGGCTTTCAAGGACACTACAACAACTTGCTCATTAGCTCAAACACAGTTAAATAGCAGCGTATTACTTGAAACAGTCTCATTATAACGTCATGAAAGACAATCTAGACTGCCTGATTTTAATTTTTCTTTTTTAAAAATATCAGGCAATGCATGCTTTAAAAAGTGTCTTGACGCATTCTCTAGCAGTAAAATTATATGAGTGGGCTTGAGAAATTTGCCAGTAATATACCTCACAACCTACGCACGTACAAAATGTGCTTTTTCTGGTGTGAATAGTAAATACTTGCTTCTTCTAAAAATATATTCTGTAACAATATCAGGCAATGTTCATCAAACACACCAAAGCATTTCCATACCCGAAGTCAAAATTGCATCAACAAACTTGTACGGCGAATTTTCATTTTTATTATTTATTTCAA
Organism: Lepisma saccharinum; assembly: GCA_022664845.1. Classification (NCBI taxonomy): domain Eukaryota; kingdom Metazoa; phylum Arthropoda; class Insecta; order Zygentoma; family Lepismatidae; genus Lepisma; species Lepisma saccharinum. The sequence goes on along the minus strand of JAGDQP010007405.1, from coordinate 11,713 downwards.
AGAGTAAAATGGAAGATGCATTGTTTAAGACTTAATACTGCTTATTGCAAGTTATTGCTAAATGCTAGGGATGACCATCCTCTGAGTTCGGTAAGGGAAGGAGTGGGGAGGCGGTACGGATCATGGAAAGCATATTACAAACGCAAAATCATATTTTTTTTAAAAAAAAATGGGAACTCAAATCTATAAATATAGAAATTTATATCCCAGCCTGTAAATCGGAAATTTCTGCCACAACGTCCTTACACTAACATAGCCACACTTAACTTGTTCGACTTCTCTTTGCACCATCTCACGCCCAACCAACTATTAACTAGCCAAAAACTGCACACATTTAACACCTTATTGTTTCTAATCATCACTTGAAGATTTTTCTCTTCTCCCTATTATTCCAACGCTTCTGAAGACTGTTTTAAATCAAATGTTCTTGAAGGCCCACTTTTAAACTCAAAAGTACAGTATTTGTTACAAAAAACACAGCCAAGGGAAGTTGGGGCCAGGTAACAGGGAGTACCACAGCAGCTTAGTCAGCTTTGTTGAGGTTGGGGTACGATGGTGCTGTTCATCCTAGCATTGGTTCACACGTACATCCCCATGCCATACATTGACCCCCAGTCAACCCCCTGGAAGCTCGACATATCGACATTGGTCAGGCTGTATCCCTGGTATGGATTTGCAGCCACTGGTGGTGCTAAACCAGGAGCAGCACCTGCCGCAGCGGCAGCAGCCGTAGTTGCTGCTGTTGCACCGACAGCTGCTGCTGCAGGTACTGGGTAAGGAGCGTATCGATAGCTTGCTAAAGTAGGGTAAGTTCCAAAGAACTTGCTGTAACCAGCCACTGTCTGGGCTTGAGCAGCAGCTGCTGCGGCGGCAGCCGCTTGCACTTGTGCTGCTTGTGCAGCGGCTATTTGCGTGGCTGCAGATGCACTTCCAATACCCAACACAACCCGTTTGCCTAGTAATGTGTTAGCCTGTACGACAGCTTCTTTTGGCTGCGCCTTTTTGCACTCCACTTTTTTGTTTTTGATTGTATGAAAATGAATTTCGCAGACTCGGTCCACCACATCTTCACTTTCAAAGGTGACAAAACCAAATCCGCGATGTCGTTTCGTTTGCTGGTCCATAAGCATCACTGCTTCTTCCACTTTGCCAAACTGGTTGAAGTACATTTTTACTTCCTCTGCTGAAGTCTCCTGACTAACACCTCCAACAAAAATCTTCTTCGTCTTATTGATTTTACCTTTGTTCTTCGGTGTTGCATGTTTTGGGTCGATCTTTTTGTTATCCAGCATGTGTACAGGAACCTTCAGTACCTTCTCAACACTACCAGGATCTGAGAATGTGATGAAGCCAAAACCCCGACTTCTCTGTAAGGGAGAAAAGAAAGGAAATGTCGAAATTAGTATTATATAAAACGAACAAACACAAACAGCACACATATACTAAAAATACTACAGTTATTTAACAGTACACCAATTCACAGCTTATAACTGATTCCAAGTCCTTTGCAATCTTGCCTGTAAGCCTTTCATGGGTTAATATTAAAATATATTGATGAACATTTTATCAGCCATTTTCGAGTATAATCTGTGTTCAGGGTACAGAGAGTAGCTGATTCAAGGATGAAGGGTGTTTGTGAGACTGTGAATCAGAAGCATCACACACAACCATCATACTCTAATCAGCTGTCTCCTATTCCCTGAAAACTGGAGCCACATTAACACTTCAAAACGATTAATACTTAACAACGATAAAAAGTCCATCAATACATTTTAGTAAAAACAAAGTGTTATCAGCATACGGTAAGGATGAGGGGGAGTCCGAACAAACAACTATATACGTATTACAGCATTTACTTAGAGATGCTGGCCTAGAAATAAATTTTCTTGTAGCTTTCGCAGATACGTAGGCATAATTTGCAACAAATAAATAAGCAATGTATTGTACTCACACCTTTTATGAAGTCCTTATGTAACGAAACTTGTTCATTCTAGCACAATGCGTTTTTCGATTCCAAACCTGAAAACATCTTCTGGTGATAAAGATGGTTTCAGGTTTGAAATAAAAAAGCGCTGTGAGATGTAATTAAGAAGTTTCCTTACATGAGGACTAAAAAAAAGATGTAAGTACAATACATTGCTTAAAAAAAAATAATAATAATGTGAATCCTCCGTGTGCAATAATGATCTTAACTGAGAAAAACTAATAGATGAAAATAAAAAAACGGGGGAGAGGAGGTAAAGAAGGACGTTCATGTACTACGTTCCTACTATTTTAACGAATTCATATTCAGACTTCATGTCGATGTTCAAAATAGGAGCGTTAGATCTGCGTTGCTAAATGGGAAGTGAATGTTATTTGAGTGAATTCTTAACGGCCAAATACATAGCACTAAATTCTCAATTCATTTTGTCAAATTTTCAAGCTTTCCCCTTTCTTAATGCGTTCAATAGAATATACGAAAGTTTCCTATAGAATGAAGCATTCGGCATAACATTTCTTAAAAGTATTAGAACTGAAACGCATCAAGGTTGGATAAGAATTAAAAACTAATTTTGATCTGAATGGAGATGAAAAATTACGGTTCATACACGTGCCGAATTAAATTTAACACTATTACAAAGGACTGTTATGTAGAGATACTTCTGTAATCCTTATATATTTCATTAGTTAACTGAATTATAATTTGCAATATAAGTTCACATGTGGGATGGACTTTTACATGTTCCACCGGATTGTTATTGTTCATTCAGCGAAAAAAAAGAGTGACGTCATGTTTCATTAAAGTAGACTTTAGTCTAAGTATTAGGTCATTCGGGGAAGGATTCAAAATTCATACAAGAGCTGAATCAACAATGAACATAATCAATACCTTGATTTCTACCTGCTTAGTTGCAAAGCACTTCCTATTTTGGACCTTACGTCTTAATTATATTATTTTCTCGTTTACAGAGGGGAGGGGGGGATATTGAGATGCTTATTTAAAAATAGTGGGAGAAAAAAATACATTAAAGTCACCCTAAAGTTTTAACTTATTCTACAATCACCCACTTAAAAAAATGTAACTTATAAATTGGCATTGTGCGCTAGAAGGCTATCATATCAGTCGATATTTATGTAGGAAACCCAAGGATCTCCTATTCCATAGAAAATATATTCCATTATTAAACCATTAAGTTTCAGACTTCGATATATCAACACGTAAAAATAGCGGAGAATCATTTCTCCTTCCTGTCTTTAATCATCTTTTCCATCTTGCATTTTGAAAAAGGACTAGGGAAGTCTGAAACGTCACTGGTTTAAAAAGTGGAATATACTTTCTACATGAGCAATTTTATATCTCAAGTCTATTTTAAGAAATAAACTAACTAGCTTTGAGTCACTTAGTGGTTGGAATGTAAACAAACATACGTAAGAATGTCAATGCACTATAAAATCTCTGTTTAACACCTTCAGAATAAATTACTTTAGTTTCCCACATATATATATATATAAACACTCCGTAAAGGGGTTAGAAAAATGTTGCTGTAAATTTGAAGTATTAAATAAAGCTATTTTTAAAACAAACATGGACCCAATTACAAAATTATGACTCACTTTAAAGTTAAGATTTTTAATGTCATTCTCTCTAAGTAGTTGCTTCAATATCAATTGGCTAGGCCTTTCGGGGCGGCTGTCGCTTAGTCTTCAGGCCGACAAACTTGAATTATATCTCTACGACGACCTGAAGATGGAGCGAGAGTCTCCTCGAAAAGCCTAGCCTATTGATACAGAAACAATTATTTAAAGAGGACAACATTAAAAACCTTACTTTAAGGTTAGTCATAACGTATGTAATTTTGAGATAGTTAAAATAATGACTCAATCGTTTGCACAATAACTGATTTTGTATCTTACTATCTATCTTGACTTAATTCATAACCCAAAGGTATTTCCTTTCTCTCTCTGACCGTCAAGTCATACGCTCATGTACAAAGAAATCCGGGTTTCGAGTTTTCTTTAAACATGATGTACAGTAAACCCTCAATTTAACGGATCTCTCTTATTAAACAATATATATATATTAAAATTCGCGATTTAACAAACTAGTGTTAATCCCCCCCCCCATGTTAGTCCGTTCAATCGAGAGTTTACTGTACTTTAAAGTGCGATAATGTTAAATGCAACATTTTGATAAAATTAAAGATACAGAGTTTGCTTGGTGAGAAAGTAAACAAAAATAAGGACGTTATTTCTCGGTGATTTATTACTCAAGTTCACAAATAGTTTAAAAAAAAATATATAGTAGGATGCAGTAGATGAAAGAGAAATGCTTACTTGAGTGACTGGATCCTTCATAACCAGAACATCTGTGACAGTCCCAAACTGACCGAAGTATTCCCTGAGCTTATCAGATGTTGTCTGCCAACTAAGTCCACCCACAAAAAGTTTGCCAGGAGCAGGGTCGCTGGGAGTAGACCGCCCAGATGAGCCCGTTTGGCTCCCGTTCATCACCATCCCGTTGTGCGTTACAGCACTGGTCAATCCGTTCGCTTCCATGCCCAAACTGAAAATAAAAGAAAAAACAACAAAACATTTAAAGTTTTCCTTTTTAAAAAAACATTTGCTTTAAATGCATACATTTATCATGAATTTCATGTTGAAATAGATCTATACATGTTTATTTTTTGGTTTCTTTGCAGGTAATACCTATTGTTGCAATAATGGTGTTTGACGCTATAATGATGACAACACGATCTATCGATGCATTAACGAGACCAGATCTTTTGTGAGTATCATTCATATCTGCAATTTCTTTTCCTTTTTAATCTAATAGAATATGTCCTTAGAATATTATTACTTTGAGGGACTTTAGGGCCAGGAGGAAGGATATCAGGAAATGAGATTAAAAAGCAGAAGTAATTGTCAAATTATTGTTTTCAATCTACGTAAACAATATATTTATTTACGGGTTGAACAGACAGGATAAGTAAAGTAGCCCCCGGGTGGAACTGAAGAAAAAAAAATGGAAAATCAATCTGGATGACTGGTAGCGGGGCTTGAACCTGCGTGCATTACGTCCACGATGAAGTACAATGCGATTTTCTCAAATTCTTTTGAGCATACTATAAAACACCACAGTTAATTCTCAATTAAAATAGTTTCATATATCTATAATGATGATGGGTTCTGCACTTCCATCGGCTGATACCGTGGGGACAGGACCAACAGTTTCAAGTGGATTCCAAACCCCTTGTGTTCTCACCGGGCATCGAACCCAGGAGGGAAAATACCAGGCAGCCAGCATTATTTACCCGGCACGCCATATTATACTACATTCACCACTATTCCGCTTAGCTATACTGGCTCAAAGTCGTAAGTCACTCGACTCAAATTTGATCGAGGACATCTCCAAATAATCAGTTTTCGGGATAATGGGAAGGCCCTCCGTAATAGGAATTTGCCTGGTGTGTGTGTATCAGGATTAACAACACTCAGCAGATTCGAACCCACAAAAATTTCTAGTTTCTAGGCAATGATTCGTACCACCACCTAGTGCGCAGGAGTATATATAATTTGCCTTAAAAAAAATTGAAAAAAAAAAAAAATCGTACACAGTTTACTATGAAACATGTTACAGAATTAGTACATCCGAAACACATGCACTGAAAAAAAGAAGTAAATTTCAGTTATTAGATGGTAAATACTGAACACGAATGAAGAAAAATTAACGTCGTATCTGTCAACACAACGATATCCTGCATAGTTAATGTAAACATTATGTCACATCAATCTGAAATTATTTTAAAATTACAAAGACTTTCGCGCTCGTTCAAAATTATACAGCAAGTAAACTGTGGAAAGATTACCGCAAGAAAGTTAAAAAAAAAAAAAAAAGTTTATTTTCATTTACGGGAAAAAGATGGCAGTTATGGCGTATGCTCGTCACGTAAGAGGAATGACGCTTCTCGGCAATCACTTTCGGGAAGGGGATTGGAAGATAGCAACCAGGGCCGTTGTTAAGGAACGATCCACGTATTCACCTGGTGAACCGAAGGAAAACAATGCCAAGTCTCGGTCAGGATAACAAGCAGCGGAGTTCAAACCCATGCACCTCTCCAGTGCCAATCCGAAGTCCGTGAGCTTACAGACAGCACCAGGGAGCGCTGGTTCTTTTTCCGTATTTCCATTATATGAAATGAATTTTTTCAAATACAAGTCATTATATTACGACCAAATCTTTACGTAATGATTATAGTAACCGATATTTCAACAACACAAACTGTAAAAAGAACTGATTGTAAAATAATTCTGGAATTACGATGGACATAAAGAGATGCAGCGCACAATGAATTAATTTCGAAAGGAAAAGGTTAGCCATGAGCACATGGAAATGCCTTCCTCCGTCAATCCTCCCCACTTTCGCGCGCACACCCCCACACCCCCAAAACACTTTTTTTTTTTAAAGGAAAGAACATTACTTGTTCTAATAGCAATGTTATTTTATGTACGAACTTCTCTAGTTCCAGTATAATTTAATGTAATTAATTTATCATTCTTATCAAAATTAGGAAATAGTAATGCCATTATTACGGAAGTTTTGGTACTTGTAAAAACTTGTTAAGGTGTAATCCACTGTTACTTACCCTGTCTTACTGAATGCACTTTTTGTTCCAGATGGTGCAGAAAGTCCAATCCCGTACCATGGAGGAATTCTATGGATGTCGCCAACCCCAAAATATGGAAGGTAAGAATCGACATAAGCCCGAGAGCTCTGTGTAGTTCTCAAGCAGAAACTGCCAGTCGCGTCTCGTTGTGCCAATCCCGGGGGGAGACCAAGATCAATACGGAACGAACTTCTACGTCAGAGAGTTCCCACCATTATTCCTACCCAGCCGCTGTAGTGCGCAGTCCAATCCAGTTGGAAAAGAAGTGTCCTACGGGATTTACTACAGGCACAGACACAGGGTAGACACCACGTGCTTTTTCACCCACTAAACCCTCTTCCCCGCAACTCGCTGTCCCGTCCGTTGGGGTACCAATTTTCTCTCAATCTTACAGGAAGGAATGAGGAAGAGTCTTCGCAAACCTTTCAACGCTAGACGAAGTCTGCAGCAAAAGGATACAAACTACAAGTGCCGCAGTAGGCTGTGATATTGTCCTGTCACAGCAGTACTAGTTTTGAACTACTGCTGTATCGGGACATAACCACAGTCTTATCTGCAGTAGCAACCATCTACGATACTTGGAGCCAAGAAAGAAGACATCAAGAACATTTCTTCACCCGCGATTCATATGGAAACTGTTTTTTCCACCCCTACTTTACCAGATCATTAATATTAATACTGCGCCAAGCAGGCGAAGTGTTTTTTGTTAAAAAAAAAAAAAAAAAAAAGTATTCGTAGAATATAATTTTTGTTAGGAAATACTGATTTAAAAGCAAAATGATAATTGGTATCTGAGTTCAGGGATTAAAAGGGCTTGTAATATACCATCAAAAACACTAATGACAGTAAAATTATATATTTAAAAAAACGTTATTGTATAGCACAGCACAAAAAAAGGACTATTAGTTTAACTTGCTATTATATTTGAACAATGGAGAAATTTTCACTGGTATATTTGATAGATAGAAAGTACTCTCAATATGCAGTGTTTTTGTGGTTCGTAACGTTTCGATTCCTTCAGAGGGTAATTATTATTATTATTATCGCACCTGGCTGTACAAGCTAGTAAAATCATGGGTGTTTTACGCGTAATTAATATGTTATCTACATTTCTTAGCATGAAAACTAACGTTTTCTTTTAATTTCTTATAATAAATATACGAATAAATTATTTCCTGTCACAGTAATAAATAAAAACAGTACCACATAACTCAAAATATGAAATAAATGGATTTCCTGCACAACAAAAATTCACTCCTTTTTAAATTACCGTTGTTCCTTTGGTGGTATAGTCCATTAACTCAGATCGTGTGGACCTGAGATAAGAACGCTGATATATATCAATGAATTGAATTTTAATTTTAGATGTCTTTAGGCAACTTTGGCTCTGACTATAGGAAACGGGAGAACTTCGAGAGAAAACACACACATGTTGTTTGTCCGCCACAAAGCTCACATTGGGATCGAACCGAGGACCTCCAAAGGTGAGCGCTCTACCACTAAGCCACCACAGGTATCAATGAGTATCATTGTAAAATCATGTTTCGCTCCCCACTCATTCCTTGTTAATGAGAACACGCTTTGAAAACACTCGAAAATATAACTAGTTCTGGATTTTTTTTTTTTCACTGGGTTAAGATCATTAGTTGATGTATAGTATTATTCTCTTTATGGATTTTCGGTCCACATTTTTTCAGCAAATGGACTTTACGCACCACTGTATTTCACATTTTTCATTACACAAGCACCAACTGTAACACGATATATTTAAATCTCTTAAAAGAAAACTTGGTGTACAAAACGCTACAATTTTCTTGAAACGTTTCCCAATTTCGAAAATCATCACGGTTAGATCGGTTTTCGGACTAAACAAATCACAGAAAAACACATTTACACAAAGACAACCTTCCGTCAGTTTCTCTGAACTGACTTCCGATCGTTACAAATATCTGAGTGGACAAATTGAACACCATATCAACATATGTACCAGTAATTAAATGTTAATGCAAAACAAGCTACAAATATACTGTTAAGGTAAATATATATTATTTTGAGTATTATCTATTGTAAATTACTGTTAAAATTTGTATTAGATCCTTTTAATTTCAAGTATCAGGTTAAATGCTTTGGAAGACAATTTATGAAAACAATCAAAATAATATCATGTGTCACTACTGTTCATAAACGGTTGTGGAGTGTACACGATAAAACCAAATTTTTGAAGATTCTTTGCAATGTTCATGAGTGGCTTCCTGTATAATGCCTTGCTTTTTTTTTTAAAGTGATTTTATTATGTAAAGTTATAATAACGAACCAGAATTCTAGTTTGATTTATCAATGTCTAAAAGTTATCCATACTCGAATAAATACACTTTTATGTAACTTTCTTTTAATTTCTATTTCCCTTTTTTTAATTTTTTTTTTTTTTCAAGAAAGAAAACTGTACGTGTGTTACGTATATGCTTGTAATAAGTATAGGTTTTCTAATCGTGCAGCTATTCGCCGACAGGGACTTGGATGGTCGTGTAAAACCGACAACCAGTATTAGCATCATCACACTGGAATGTAACTACTGACAGGTCGACAAGCTACCGTGAACACCAGTCTAGCTCAATGAGAACATTTACACTTATATTCTAGGGGGCAGATAGGGAGCTATGGCCTTAGCCGTCGCAGGTGTGAAGGATGACTCCCTCAGCGACCAGGAAATGTCAAGGCACAATACCAGCATTCGTCTGATGAAACAGTAAATACCTATATATATAAAAAAAAAAGTATGACTCGAATCTGCGTGTCACCCATGGGCTGATCTGAAGTCTGAGACCGTAATCACTAGACCATACGGATCGAGTCATGAAGTAAGTAGTGTTAAGGAAATATTTCAATATTTCTCAGGTGTAAATTACGGGAAAACGTCAATTGGAACGGTCACATCTAGTTAAACGTCTTTGACCGTAATTTCGCTCCTTTGCCCGCACATTAAAGAAAAGGCAGAGAATTATTTGGTGGACTAAAAATCCTCGGTTTGAATGAAGGACTTAGATACTGGAACATCTGATTTACAGAGCCGAAACCAATTATAATAGTGCACACCCTATACCCTACCCAGACATCAGGCTACACTGAAGTTGAATTTTATTTATGACATTTAGGCATTAAGGCTCAGGCCGGGGTAGAGGAGGGGAAATTCGGGAAGGTGCCAGGGCCTATGTTGAAGGTGCCATCCCGGCACTTGCCTGGTGTGACAGGAAAAAAACTGGAAAATCCTCCGGGTTGGCCGCTGGGATGCTACGCCAACGCTCTACCACTGAGCTACAGCGCTAATCTGTACTGAAGTTATAATTGCAAATGTTTACTTTTACGTTACAAGTATGGGGAAAAAGGTAGGTATAGCCTAAGCCCGCCATCTCTGAAGGATAACGTCTCTTAGCGAGCACGCTTCTGGAAGCACGGAAGGGGGACGACCAGGATCTTTGTCTATATACGTACCATATCGGCATTCGTCTGGTGAAGCTAGAAAACTAGTCAGTATGGCCGTCAGGGTAACTCGAAAGGAACCTGCGAGCCTATCTGCGACCGCAGTTACTAGATTACGAGGAGTGGGTTATGTTCCTACACTTTTCCATCTTCATAATGTCCGACATTTTGGTAACTAATCTTCTAGTCTACGAATTCCTTGTCGACATGTACAATTATTCACAAAAGCGGTATCTGTAGAAACTTCACGACATGGAAGGCGCATAATGTGTAATATGATCATTATCACACTTCTACCCACTAAACTCTCCCTACGTGATAATGGCTAACAGAACTGCGAGCGACTTTCAAGCAATAATAATATAAAACTGCTGAAACTACAAAACATTACCCACTTCTTCATATATTAACAAACAATTCACATCCAATTGTTAGTTAACTCTACTTTCGCAGGAGGACAAGCCATATACACATTTGAAAAATACATAATTATATTGGAATACATAAATATTTAATATGCAATTTCGATCAATATAACGAATCTAGGAATACAAATTTCAACCAAAAAACACTGTTTATCAGTAATCAGCAATTTTCTTCAAAAAAAATTATATAAGACTACGTGAATAGTATGAAGATTACCAAATGAAAATCAGAATAACACTTTACGTTTTCCAACCAATCGATAACATTATCTCACGACATCCAAGAACCTTGAAAAATGGTATCTTTATAACCGAGGCTTATGCGCTTATTAGGAATGTGTTTGTACCATAGAATACATGACGCAATAGGCGGTGTTGCTATAAGAGTTACACTGTAATTAGATGGACATCAAATTACCACTACTTATTCAATTCGTATTTTTTTTTTTTAACCACATAACGAATGTATTAGGACAAATCATCTAACCCTACATGAAACACCCAACCACCAACCAAAACTCATGACCTAAAGCACTGGTCAATATTCATATTTTAGTAACAGATCACGTTTTTACAGCTACAAAAGTAAATACTGGAAGTGAGCTCTTCGCGCCAAACAGCTTTTGAGGAAAGGATGGGGACAGCAATTTTAGATCAATCATTATCTACTGCCCAGACCGACTTTCCAGTCTCAGATATGCCAGGAAAATGGATACACTACTTGCTCACCGTTCTAAAGGAACCGACTGACTGATACCACTCATTGAGACAGTAAAGTTTTCGAGGCAATGATAAAAATGCAGGATACAAAACGACAAAAATTCTTTGAAATGATTCACTAGTTAACTCGATGGGACCCCACAATATGTAACTAGGATAGGGTGACAATTTTTTTCTACACTCTTTCCGGGGACTCATAGATACCCCCATTGTATTCCAACTAACACAAATGTACTACCGCATAGTTTTACAAGTAAAAAGTATTTGTTAAGTACATTGAACAACCGATAATTCGTGTGTTCGTGCAAAAAAATCTTCTTTGACGTGGTTGCATTCAAAATTTGGAACACGAGTTGTCCGAAATCTGCAACATGACTTCAGTAGTAATTAATTCTGTGTTCTCTTCTTCCTCATCTCTGCATATATTATATGCTGGCCACGAGA
>JAGDQP010007404.1:34029-59926 GCA_022664845.1 Lepisma saccharinum | reverse complement strand
GAGTTGAAAAATATTGGACATTAATCAAATCGCAAAAATGCGGAACTACAAATGACATCCAAAACAGAGGTCTTGAATTAATTTTCTTGGAGCCAGGTATGAAGATAATAGTACAAAAAGACCTTTACAGCCTATATAGATAAAAATTAAGAGTGAAAGTTTATTGATTACCGTGTTTACTGTAAATGTAGCGAATAATTACAAGAATGCAAAGAATACTACCATTAATCCACTTTACACTTTTATGGTATTTCAACTAGTGAACTGTGTACATGTAATATATTTACACAGAAACTTAATTTTAGAGAATTAACGTTTAAAATAAATGACATTTGAAATATAAAATTCACTCACCTTATCACATCAGGGACAGATGACCACAGGAAAGTTTCTATTGGCTAAGAAGCCGAGGACCAATGTTGGTGCATTACATGGAGCATTATCGTGATGGAGACTGTCCAGGGGACGACGTATCAACGAACAGCATCTCGTAGTCCGTATTGGACATCCCTGTAAAAATCTTTAGTCAGAATTCGACCCAAAGACAGGAATTCATTATGCACTTCGTCAATATAGTACAAGAAATTAGATTGTCTTTCACATGGGAAGGGTCTTTATCTGAATGATTTATTATTATATTATCCTGAAGTCAATGTCCTAATTATTCTTTATTTTCTTCTTCTTCTTTTTCTTCTGTATTCTCTCTTCACTCCATCCTCATTACGTCTCATCGGTGTCCAACTGAGTTTCTTTATAATCTTCTCCATCACCAGCCAGTTACTATTCTTCCAAGTATAGTCTCATGGCAAATATGAACCAGTCCCCCTCTGCAACATCTGAATTTCTGCAGGTTTATCTCTTTGGGCAGAAGACTCTTTCTATCCTTTGTGAATTTATGCATCCTGGTGACCCGGCAAAGGCCTTACCAGATGCATTGTTAAATATTAAATTTTGAAATCTATTTTCCTTTCTATTCCATTCTTAAATTTCTTGTTTATTCTATTTTCTTGAATCTTTCCTTAAGAAGACCTAAGATATCAGTGTGAGTTAAAGGGAAGGAGGTCCGTCGCCGGTCCCTTATAAAACCCTTTAACTGTGATCCCTGAGTGGAGGTCCCGGCGACGAGGGTCATGGAGTCTTCTGGGGCAAAATCATCCGGATGTAAAATAGCCCCCCATTCGGATCTCCGGCGGGGGGCTGTTCCAGGGGACTCTATGAACGAGGATTCAAGCACTGATAGCTCCACAGAGCAACGTTCATCACCCACTCTCATGGAGCAACCACAACCTCCACCTACTGGGCACAGAACTCGTCCAACGACAGTAAGGCGAAGACCTTCTACTATTTTCCAACAACTTCATAGAAGAGGGCGTGTTCCAGAAGGAAGAATTTTATGGAGAACAGAGTCACAAATGATCCACAATCCTGATGACTTGGAATTACCATCTACCAGCGCAGGAACAAGAGAAGTTAGTGAGGTGGAAGCATACTTGAGAGAGGACATAAGTACTGCAAGAGGGAGAATAGCATCAATGGAGAAAAGACTGCTCCTACTTGAGAAAGCCATTGGTCGCCGCGAAACATTAATACAGACGATTGATATGACAACATCCTCGAATCAGCAGCCAATTACTCAGATACCCGTTTCTATGTCCTCTGTAGATATGGAAGGAATGTATGCGGAAGTGGAAGACATGTTAGACGCTCAAAAGCAGATTCACATAAATTTGAAGGGCGAAAGACGCAACTTAGAGCATTTGAACAGGGAGTTATACAAGTACCTACTGAAGGAAGGAGCTACAGTCAGAGGTGATGTTTCCAAGAAAGATGACAAGAATAAAGACGATAAAGTGCCAGAAGAAGAAGAAACAGTCAGTCGGAGCTTGATACTAGCAGCAGTATTTGCATCGGCATGCGCCGTTTGGCTTGGCGTCAAATATTTAAGGGATTAGATAAACAACACTGGGACCAGATGCATGTAACGAATGAAAGAAGTGTAAGCACATACCAGGCGCAAAAGGCAGCAAAAGAAATGTGCGATAAAACTTTGTTGGTGAAGTAATATCTACCACTTTTAGTAAATTGAATACAAGATTGTTTGAAACAGTTTCGAGCCACTTGTGTATTAACCAGCTTAGAGGCCATTAGTTCGTCACAAGAGGAGCTAAGATCTAGAGAGTACAATATCGATACAATTAAAAGCGAGTGGAAAGATTTCATCATATTGCTGTAATAATATGAAGGAATCAACAATTTTAAATGTGACCTGACAAAGTTGAACTATAAGAAGTGGACAAGCTTAAAGCTACAGTTGCTGAAATTAGAGGAAGTGGAAGCAGATTGAATCGGAAGGAACAAAGATAGCACAGAAGTCAAGTTTAGTATTGAAGTTTCAATTGGAAGAAAATAACTCTGCAATTCCAGACAAAACTGAAAAGACAATGTTGTTATTAATTAGGATCGTAAATTCCAAGAACCAGATCCATAAGCCAATACTGGATTTCATGCCAGCATTATCATGAAAGATCATATTGGAAGTCTCAATACAAAACCACCCGATATCCGTGGCATGGTAGAGGAAAGAGAACATTTGAGGTAATGAAACCCCACAAGAAGACTTGGAAGCAAGTAGAAAGAAAGAAATGGCAAGAAGAAATTACACACTGGAGGTGTTCGTTCTGAAGAACCATTTTTATTAATCCATTTAGGAGTGATGAGTTCACGCAAGAGGTGTTAGATGTAGAAAGGATGTTATTGAAGCACCTGAATAAAAAAGAAAATCGATCATATTGATGCTAGAGGTATAAGCAATGGAACTGCGATTAGAACAAAATGCACAAAATAAGATCAAACAACAAGTGGACGAACTTAAAGTTACGCCTGCTTAGGAAGTGAAAAAAATGGAATCGGAAGGAGATAACAAAGCACAGAAGAACATATTGATAGTCCAGAGAGATGAAAATTGTATCGGAAGTACAATATTATTATTATAAATGAGGATTATAACTTCCAGGGAAGGAGAAAATTGAATCTAGAAGGAAGAATGAGAATGAAAAGGTGCCCAAAGGAGATGTATAAGAACTATTCATCATAGTCCAGTAGAATTGATTGCTGATGATAATTACGTTTCCCTGCGTACACAGGAAAAGGCAGCACCTGATAAGAATAAGGGAAGTATCCAGTTTATTATGTGACGCTCACTTCAATTGAAGCAGCGGTCGTAGATCACCGTTCAAAATGTATGTCAAAGAGCAGTTGATCTTTTTGGTAGGAGAACAATTATAAAAAGCAGTATATACACTAGAACTGGTCCTGCAAGAGGTTAAGACATACTGGACCACATAATTTGGCTCTGTTGTGAAAGATTCTACTTGCAATCATTTGAGCTACGCATATAGAGACACGTTTTCACTTGTTCATGAGTATCGAACAATCTGTTGGTGCTACAACCAACGAAACGAGACGGGATGAGTCGGAGGCTGTTAATGTCATTTCACCTCAACAATGAAGAAAATTGCTTTTTATTAAACAAATAAAATACTGTAAATGTTATTTGCTTTTTCTTTGTCTAAAGATTCGTTTTTAAATGTCGTCTTTAAGGTGAAAGTGACAGCTCTTACATCCCGGACTGATAACGCATATCCGGAGTAACCCTTGCTAATCCTGGGCATGTGGGACAGTCATCGAAAATAACCAGCTGAACTTTCATAACCAGAAACTTCGAATAACTCAATAATTTACAACACATTGTCGATTGTCTTGATAGTCGCAGTTAAAATAATAAAAATTACATTACGTAGCAGTAGTTCCAAACTATGGATAGGTTCTCGGGTTCAAAACTAGCGGCCATCCATCTCACTGAGGGTTTGCAGGGCTTTCCTCAGTTTCATCAGGCATACGGCGGGATGATACCTTAACTAAGGCTAATATGGCGAATATCTTCTCCATCCTCTAGACAACCCATCCTGAACTGAGCTAACGATGTCAAGAGCTCTTAAATAAATAAAAAATTCCAAACTATGGGAACAAACTTCGGGATATCCTTCTTCCCACCGAAACGAGAGGAAAAAAATGTTGCTAGGTACATCTCAAGAGTTGCATAGTTTCAAACATAGAGGCACCCGAATGTGGAGTTGTATCAACACAAATGAGGCAATATCTCCTCAAATAACGCCAAGAGGCTCAACAAATGAGAACTGTAACTGTACCCAAGGATTTTTGGGAGGTAAGTTAATGACTGAAGGCTGCTTACAGAGGGGAGTCCTATGTTTGTCTCTTGCTCAATGTCAGTTCCTTGGTAGTATGGAATTCATAACTGGGAATCATAAACTTTGCTTAAATGAAACTTTAATTTGTTTATGATCTGCTAAACTGAGGTCATTCTATATGGAAATGTTATGCCATTTGTGACGCCACCTCTCGATATTTAGTTCTTAATTGCGCATGTTTCAACATTTCTTGATAGGAAGTTTTCCTTGATTCGGTGTGAGGAATCACGTCCGAAAATTGTGTCCCTATAGTTGAAAGCATTGACCACACAACTTATATTATCTCCACTTATATTCAACGTGTCGTACCTCTATCCGGGGACATCATCGAGAACTTATAAACACGTACAGGGAATCAGGAAAGGGAAGCAATGAGGGATACTCACGAAAATAAGGAGATATGTAACCTTAGCGGATGGAATATTTCTTGTTCCTTCCTATTTTTGATTCTTTAGACTTTTTTTGTTAACTTCTGATGATGTCTCTAGCTATGAGTACGAACGAAACGCTGACTACAACTAGAGTGTGGATCGATAAGCAAAAAAGACAGCTGAAGTGTGCATGAAAATATGTTCTTAGAATATGCAAATATGCACAAAAGGACAAGTAAGTAAATATTGCAAAAATAAGCTTGACAATATTATAGGAGTGTACTTGAAATTTGTAATCTTTTTTAATCGATAATTTTACAACTTCAGGATAACTTCACAAAACTACAAATCAAAGGTAAATGAAACAGAAACGATGAGAGTTAGGTAAATAAGTTTGTGGGTGATATTTGGCCAACAACGATATTGTTTCCATCTCCGTGGGTTCAAATCTCATCATTACAGAACGGTTCAGGCTCAACAAAATAACAATAGTTGGAATGCTATCGAATATATTTTTGTAATAGATCAAGATTATGACCATAACACAGTTTGGTGAGCAGTACCATAAAAAATCGCAATTACAATATACAGGGTGTTAGGGGGTAACGAAAATGATCCGTTAAATTGAAAATCGTTACATATCTTTGTTGAACCAAGAACTCGATTGAGTTCCATGCACAATACAAAGCCAGAAAGCAAAAACACGCTAATTTCGACAAATTTAATGTTTGTTTGCAGACGGTTCAAACGTTTCTTACCTTGCATACGTTATCTTAAGGTTTTATCAGTCATGTCCTACTGAGGAAGGAAGTAGGAAAGGAATCCAATAGGGTCTACATAGAAGGGATTCGCCTGGTAACACTGAGGAAGCATGACAAAACAATGAGAATGGACGTTCTGAGCAAAGAATGAACCGCCCTTTAGCTTCCCACTACCGCTTCCCACATTTTTACGAGATTAAGGGCTGTTTGGTGGATCCCAAATATGAGTGTTGCCACCTAATAAAGAATTGCTTATTCTATTTAGTTCAAGTGCATATATATATATATATATATATATATATATATATATATGTGTGTGTGTGGGTGTGTGTGGGTGGGTGGTGTAAGGGGTTCGCAGTTGCCATAGGAAAAACATGGAGTGTATCTGTTGATCGTATATAAAGAAGTTCGTAGAACATTGCCTTCACATTCAATTGTAATGATCCTTCAATTCCTGGGTTCGATTCTAATAGCCATTCATCCTGACTAAGCGAGTCCGTACGTTTTGCGACCGTGTAATTTACAACTATACAGAATATCGTGCGTGTTGCGACCTCAGCAAAATGAATCATGCCTTTTGCGACCCATCTACTTATTCAAGAGTCGGCGACGTCTTTAAAAGTATAGTTCATTAATTTATAAATATCCTAACTGTGTGTTCAGCAACATCGCTCGGTCCCTTGGAAGTCTGAGATTCCGCAAAGCTAACCTAAGGCGACAATTTCCATTCTGGGGACCATGTTTCAAAAATTCTCCGGAAGGAAGAAATAGTACGGTGATCAGATGTGAAGTCGATCAGGGTGGGGTGAAGCCGATTATTACTAAATGCTGTAATTTTACACTCTTTATCCATTTCATGCTTACATGAAATCATTTCACATACCCACGAAGCGATTAGAGTGCAAATTAACAGCGTTTAGTAATGATCGAATTCACCCCACGCTGATGAACTTCACCCCTGATGACGGTATCCAAAATTCCCAAATGCAATGAACACATATAGAACAAGCAATTAACGCAGAAAACACTAAATAAGTAGGAAAAAATCACAGACTAACTGAAAAACGGAAGACTCTAACCTGACTTTAACTAACCCGCCTTCACTCACTCGCATTAATTCGTGTTTCTGCGTGGCATTCGTGTGGTTCTATACAGTGCCGGTTCTAAGGGGGGCAAAAGGAGGCAAGTGCCCCAGGCGACACGTTTAGGGGCGCAAACAGCTAAAAATAATTTAAAAAAATTCCTAAAAAAGAAAGTAAAATCGCCTATTAAATTGATATTGGCCTAAACGTGTTTAAAATTTCAATACCGGTGCGCTAAGAGATTTTTGTAAGTTATTCCATACAACCTACCTTCATCACTAAAATTCAAAACCGCGATTCAAATAAGATCTACTGCCTACTGCCTTATTAGAGTTAGTAATAACGATGCCACGACAGGCTTCAGAGAAGATAACGAAAGTACACTACGTGACGTGAGACAATGTTGTGGCCGTCGCGTCGGCCGGTCGTGTTGTTTGGCTAAAAAAGGATGGAAAGGGCGGCAAAATTTAACTTTGCCCCCGTAGGAAAACTTTTAGATCCAGCACTGGTTCTATATTATATTATGTACAAAGTTGGTTTACGACATCAATGTGTATGTGAAATTGAAAAAGTTATGAATTCCGATGTATCCCAAAATGAACTGGCAATCACTGTGGTTCAGGCGGTAGTTCATCTGACTGCAAATCGGGATCAAATCTCGCGGGAGAATTTTCACACAGTGTTCCAATGCCTAGCGCTCTGAGGTCCACTCAGTCTCCTATCAAATTGAGTATCAGAGCGTCTTTGATATTCCTGGGCACCTTGGGAGCCAAATACGGTCGAGCGTAGGACTGAATACCAAATCTCACTTCGTGCCGTGAGTCGAGAATATGTCACGATCCTACACATTCCCATTTAAGTCCCGCTTACGACACGTGCACGTCACACAGAGAATACCATTACCTTTACCCAAAACTGAATTCCTTTGACTCTCGGGAATTCACGGCCTCCCAACGTACGGCACCGACTGAGCCTTTTCCAAGGTTCTTCCTTTGTAACACTAGGCTAATACCGGGATGGTTCCATTAAACTAAGCCCTGGTCGATTACTAACCTATTTTGGCCTCGGATAAAGTTTCCTGACGTTATAAATATAATATAATTCAAGTTTTATAAAGATAACAGAAAGTTTTCTGAATTGTCAGAATTCTATATATAATAGAGTTAAAGGTTTGTAGATTTATAAGAATATTTCCACCCTTTGATTCTTCTCTCCGTGCGTGAGTATTTCTCACGCTCAAATGACTCTCAGAGAAAAGTCACACTTCAAAAATTCTGAAAGTTCAAGAACCGTTGAAAGTGAAAAGAAAGAAGGCACGATACCTCTTACGTACGGTTTTACATGTTCCGCTATTTTCCAAGAAAAACAATAACACAGGCTCATCAAAATAATATAAAAGAATATAGGAAACGCATCTTTTGTGATTCAGTGGTTAACAGAGTAAAAATTGGATAGGAACGGGAGTTTGAGCTATATTGCGAGCTTTCCTGATTGCTTTTTCCAAGATAGTCATCAGTTATATAAGGAAATTGTCGAGGGTGATACCACATTTCGTCCAACGAAATTTTGTCCACGCGACATTTCGTCCACAAATATTTCGTCCACAGACATTACGTCCTTCCGTTTCCTCCCACTTTCTTCATTCAACCAATTCATCTCATCATCATCCATACAGCCTGAGCCTAAATGCCTTAAAATAGATTCGAATTCAAAATTCAGATTCGAGCACCGTATTAGCGTATATGGAAACTCGTACGATTAGGTACACAATCAATCATAAAAATGGTTTACTTTATTGCTTCTAAAATATTTAGAATAAGTTAGTATTGTCAAACGGAGAAAATGGCTATCGCAGAGTATTTTATATAAATAATGGATTAGGAATTATGAAATGTGAATAAAAGTAGTAAATAGTTAAACGTACATTCTACTATCGTGCAATAGACGCATTTCATAAATGAACTTCCATGCAGTAAAAACTCATTCTAACTGACATACGTAGCGTTTCCGTAACTTTTAGCTCTTGTCACAATTAATCTGCCTTCCCGCCCTGTAGAGCCCAGAACTTATATCCTGTAGTTATGAACAGGACATATTCTTATTTATTTTATCCGTATATACAGAATCTGCAATAAAACTGGGGATTCTCATTTAAAAAATTAAATTTGGGCCCCACACATTTTGATTAGCTAGCCCATCCGATAGCTTTGTTGAGTTTCTGAAATCTGTCTCTCTTTCAAATTACAAAAATGCATTGCAACGGAGATATTTAGCCGTTCCAGACCCTTTAACACTTCTCACTATTAATCTACTTTCCGGCTCTGTAGGACTCACATTCTACAGTTTTTTTTAGCAGGACATATTCTGATTTAGTTTTTTCCATAGATACAGAATCTGCATTAAAGATGGGGATTCGAATCTAAAAAATCAAAGTTGGGTCCCACACATTTTAATGGGCTAGCCCATCCGATAGTTCTGCAACATTTGTCGCTTTTAAGTTTTCAAATAACGCGTTCTAACCGAGATATTAAGCAGTTTTGGTACTTTGACAAGCATTATATTAGAGACCACGTCCAAACTTTACTCTTTTATTTAACGGTCTTGCACTTCAAAATGGCAGCTAATTTTCTGTCTGGTAATCTCTTTGTGGCTGACCTACCTGTGTACGAAATTTGAAGTAGGGTTTCGGGGTGATCTGAGTGACCCTTCCCTTGTAAGTACTAAACAAAACCTCGTCTATACAACGATCTTGATAAAAGCTGAAGTTTTAGTAGAATATGGACACACTTAACGCAGAAATCTCCATAAACCTGCCAGATCTGAACCACACCTTGGATGACGTATGGCACATGGAGGTTGGATAACAAGAAAACAATGAAGAGAGAAGCGAAATAGCAAGGTTGACCCTACCGAGAAGTCTGCAGCAAGCCAGAAAGGATTAAGCTGGTGCCTCTAGGCGAAAATAAAAGTTGAGAGGTGCCCAGAAAGAATGCTTCAAAACACTGCGCCAGCAGCTGTACAAAAGGCTTCCTTCCCTTCAATACGAGTAAGAAATTAGGAAAGGGATACGAGATGGTAGATCCTTAAGAAGGCTCCAGAAACCTGATTTTAATTTAATTTGGCTCGGTTCACCAAAGCAGCAGCCAGTTTCGAAGATAATATCACAGCTATTTTGCGAAGAGGAGAACTAAGTATCAATGGTGAGGTTGCTAACATTACAGACAGAGTGAGAATTGGAAGTTGGAAGTTGGAAGTTGGAAGAAGAGTGAGAATTCACTTTAGTAGAACGCAAGGCCCGATATATTTAAGAGGTCACGAAGAAAGTGGTCTGATCTGAAGCAAACAGCTTCAAATAAAATTTCATTTCTCTAGCTCAAACTGTGTCGAAAATGATTTTTGGGCGGCCATTTTGAATCCAAGATGGCGACTTTCCCAAAACATTTTATTATTTTCCTAAACTACTACTTATGATAAAGCTTTATGTTTAATTTCGTGCTTCTACCTCAAAGGTTGTGGAAAATGAAATTTTAAGTCTGCCGTTTTGGATACAAGATGGCGTCTTTGGGTAAATTGTGCAATATTATATTAACCTACTATTGATAATGTACCTCTGTACCAAATTTCAATTCAATAGCCCCAGTAGTTTAAGCTCTCTATTCTATACAACAATGGGTTTGGCGGCCATATTGGATCCAAGATGGCGACTTTTCCAAAATGTCATACCTTCATACCAAATTTGGTGTTTGTAGCTTCAGTAGTTTGGCCTGTGAATTTATATGGATGAGAGTGTAGTCTGTGGATTGATGGATTGGACGAAAAATCCTTTGGACTAAATGTCGACTGGACGAAATGTCCTGTGGACGAAAAATCCGTTGGACCAAATGTCTTTTGGACGAAAAATCCGTTGGACGAAATGTCTTGTGGACGAAAAATCCGTTGGACCAAAAGTCGATTGGACGAAATGTCTTGTGGACGAAAAATCCGTTGGACCAAAAGTCGATTGGACGAAATGTCTTGTGGACGAAATGTCAATGGACGAAATGTCTATGGACTAAATATCCCTGGACTAAATGTCGTATGGACAAAATGTCTTTGGACGAAACGTCACCCGGCCATTGTCAAGTGGTACATGAACTAAGATTCTCGCCGATATCTTCCCCATTACTCCCTCTGGAATACTGCGGTCGAAAAATGTTATCCATCAAACTTAATACTAGTTTACGCTGTAACTGTCTACTCAGTCCACAATGTAAAATTAAATTATATCAAACAAGTAGTCTGGGGAAAGGCTTGATGTAATGAATGTAAATTGCCCTCTGTGAAGATGTACCAGTGTTCCTCGTCTGTTCACTAAATATATAGAAATAATTAAACGTGAAAGATTATAAACGCCCACTTTGTTTGAACGCCTCTTTCATCATATTGTTTGTTATGTGTGTGTTCATTTGTACAGGATATTACAAATCTTACTCGTTATCTTCAGCAACAATGTCAATATGGAAATTCACTTGTACGGATACTCACCATTATCTGGTTATTCCATTGGTACTTTCATTTAGCTGTCAGTGCCTACTGGCGTTATCAATGAACGTGATAAGGCCTTCAAAAGAATGATAGCCAAATATTATTTTAAAATGGTTCTAAAACTATTAAGTTCAGAACTTCCGGAGACCCTGTATTCACCTTTTGTTTGTTTGTACAAAGCCCCTAAATATTTATGATTAATCCGTGGTTTCAATATTTCAGTGGCGAATTCAGATTTTTTATGAGGAGAGACCAGGGACGTTTTCAATATTTTCTCGCTAAGTAAAATTTTTAACTATAAATTTATCATGCTTCTTCTGAAGTTGCTAAATTTTACCATGGACTATGACACTGGTATCTACCTAAAATGGATATTTCTATATAAATTAGAGTTGACCGGGGGAAAAAATCGAAGCTTTCTCTGAGAAAAATTGTTGAAATAATGCTATAAAGAGCATTGAGGAGGGGGCGCCGTCCCTTCTCTGGATCCGCCACTACTATATTTTCAAGTAGTCCTTAAAGCTTCAGTTATACTTCTCAAGCAAATTTTGTTATGTAATTCATTTCTAGTACAGCAGTAGCACTAGTATGTTCGAAGTTCCCACTCTGTTTAAGAGCATATTTCTTTTAGTTTGGTTTAAAGTTGTTTTCTAAACGTCTAACATAAAGGACAAGCATATTTATTAACACAGAAGAAAAACAGTATACATTTATCCAATTACACCAGCTCCAAACCCTCCTCCATGAATACCCAATGCGTGTGGTTGCACATGAAGATTATGTCCAACTTTGTTGACAACTGCGTTGAATCCGTTGTGGTCGTCAGCCACGTAGTTCACGGTTCTTATACTTCCATCAGGTTCCACAAGGCTGTACTGACCCTTCACAATGGGACCGTCACGTGACTCCACTTGGCTCTTATGGTCACCAGTGTGATGGTCACTTACAGAGTACTTGAACTCATACTTCGGATAAGCCTACACAAAACAAAACAAGAATCGCACTGATTAATAATCATATTTTATGGAATTATGACAATTAATTTGAATTTTTTAGTACTTTTGGCTGCAAAACAGATGACAGAAGATTGCAGTAATAATATTTGTGATTCATCATACTTTACGTCACTTTGTTACTACGAAATACAATTACAATTCTGCGTTAGATGGGTTTTCTTCTTGAAATGTATGCAGTTACAGAAGGAAATTTTCAACTTCCTCTCTAGTTCCTGTGAGTATAATATTCAAAGTATTATTTCTTTTCATAGTAAAGTAAAAATTATGAGCATGATCATTCCTTTCGTTCTTCATATTGGAATTGTAGCGAGTGAAAAACTAACCTTGTTTTCCTTACTGTATTACTTGCATTACGAAAAAATTAATTCACTTATTCAGATATAGCGAGACAATTTACAACTATGGTTATCATGATGTACTGTGCAGACAATTGAGTACAAACCATAAGTTACAAACATATCTAATAAGATGAACTATCTGTTAAGCTTTCAGAATGGCTTTACATAATAATAATCAGACCAGTTACTCGTTTCATGAACTTGTGCATCCAAAGGACATACAATAGACATTCAAAACTGGATATCCCAAAGTGAGCCAAGTAGAAACATCCAATGGACGTCGAAAACACATACGAAAATGGATATTCCAAAGAGATCCGCTATTTTCTTCAGTATTTCACAACACAGAATGGTGTTTCTTAATTTATGGCCTTTATTCATCTTCGTCTCAGGTCGTCATGTTACTGGAAAGTCCGAACTTGCCTATAATCGTATCTCATATGGACTTCTAGTAGAAGTAACCATTGAGTCTATTTTGGACATCCATTGCCTCCTGCATTGGACGTCCTGTACATACAAAATGAATGGCATGGCTGCATCGAATGGATGTCCATTGGAAGGTACTTGTGTTGTGTGGGTATATCCTCATACATTGACTTTCTATTGCCATACACAGCAAAATATTATTTATTTTATTCAGAATTGGTAGTGAAATAGGCAGAACAAACCTTTCATATTCCGTATCGACTGCGCGAGCGTGGTGAAGCTTTATAAACATTAGGTGATAACTATATTTGAAATAAATGCTGTGTAAAAAAATTTTGGAAACCTTCCTAGGAACTCTCAGCGAAATTCCGCCGTTTCATTGAAATCAAGAAAAAGTCAGCATTTCGTACACTGAAGTCGATATCTTTATTTTTCAGTTGTGCACCTTCCCAGAATGTGGAAACGGTTTCTTATCGTAGTTGAGCATCCAATTCGGATCAACTGTTTCCTGCCGCCATCTTGATTACTTCTTATTTTAGCGGAAATGGAAAATATTCTCAGTGAATGAGACCTCCGTTACTTAATTGACGAATTCAAAAGTAATTAAAATGCAAGCAAAGTCGTGGTATCAACTTAGTTTATGTCTTCGTGGTTCAGGCAATGCACGTCTAACACTCTATACTTCTTTCACTAATATTTTTATGTCTGGAAATTTAGTCCAGTCGGCAAGATGCTAGATATCTAACAGAACATTCGTGTTTTCAAATCTCGCTGATGGCTTTTATTATTTTCTTTTCCTGAAATCTGCAAGGTGGCTGCTTTTTTTATTACACAAGTTACAAGAAATTTCCAGCAGCTATATTTGCCTAGTTTTCTCCAGGAATGGCTCCGAACTATTTTAACCGTGTAACATATGCATTAATACTTCAGCATTATAATGTGTCAACTTCAATATAATAAGGTAACAAACATATAAAAATGTGTTTTTATCGTTATTTAAAGTGAAGATATTGTATGATAATAGTACTTACATGATAGTCCAAATGCTGGAGAGGTGGAATTCCTTTTGCTAAAGTCACAAGGGCCAAGATTCCAAAAATTACCTAGGAAAGTACAAACATGTTATGTTTTCATTAGTACGGGAAGCACAAAACTCAAGTGTAAACTTATTTGAAAGTTTGTTTCTGCAGCATAACTAAGACTATACATGTATACGTACTGCAAGATTAAGAATAATCACCCAATTCAAACAGAGTATTCGGGAGGTCGTGGATTCAATCCCAGCGTCCGACCATCCTGACTGAGGTTTTTGCCTCAGTCACACCAGGCAAATATGGGGATGGTACCTTTTTCTCCCCTATCCTTCCCAGAGACTTAGATGCCTAAAGGCCATAAATCAAATACAAATTCAAATACACTTCGTCTTGTCATAGTGCTCGATACGAAATAGCCATCAGATATGAGGGGTCTAATTTCAATTGTATCTTTGATACTCCACAGATAATTCTTCATCTATTGGCTCTAAGTGATAACTTAAGAGGCACTCTTTTTTTATAGTTGCTTACCTCTATGTATTCAATTGAACTGTATTTTATTTCGGGTTCTTAGGCAACTTTTGGCTCAGGCCATGTATGCAATTATTGTAGTGCTCTTGATGATACACTGCAAAATCTGTACCTTTGAATAGTGAGTACAAAATACCAATTTTGTACTAACAAATTTTTAGAGGCAGTGGCGAACCCAGGGTTGGGTTTAGAGGGGCAGTTCTTTGCCTCCCAATTCTTGGGAGCGAACAGATTAATAAAAAAAAAAGATGACAAAATATGAATCCCTGTGCCTCTGAAAATAGGCGGTATAATGTACTGACAAATTTTTAGAATCAGTGACGGCAACTTATCAAATGCAGAGGAATTGTTTACAGATATGCGTTGAACAAGTCAGGATATATCGAAATAAATTTGAGAAACTGAAGAAATAAGCAAGAAATATAGTAAATAGATAGTGAATTCGGCCTGAATGTGTTCATTCTACGAATTATCTGAAGATTAGTGGTACGCAAAATTCGGCAATTTTCTTTTCTTTTTTTTTCTTTACGAGTAAATATTTCTCCTTTTCCTGACTTCTCACTCGTCATACAAGGAACCGTTTCGATTTTGTGAATACGATTTCTGAAAATGCTTTGCACAATTCGATAGGGGGCCCAAAGAAACCCTGAAAAAGAGTTCTTATTTGGCAGAATCTAAAAACGGATGGAGAGAAATGAGTTTTTTTTTTAAGCCTCCGCTCGGGCACGATAAAAATGTGACGAAACCATTGGGCCACGAACAAAGATATCTCGACTCCTTTTCTTTCTTATAATCATGCCGATTCCGGCTAGGAAATAAGCTGTGAGAAGCTAATCGATCAAATTATAGTTTGAAGGCACGATAGCAGAAACGCAGCAGTCAGCAAAAAATGAATTCGATACCTGAAAATGCATAAGATACCATTAGACCATTCGATCGAACAGTAAATCAATCTATACGCACCCACATAGCAGAGGCAAATGTCAGTGTATGACAAGAATATTTCTCGAAAAATATGCAATACGCCTAGAATATTCTAAGAATTCCCAGGCCCATATATGGAAGTTGGCAATGTCGTTTTGGAAAGATTACACAAATATGTTAATTTCAACAGTGATGCTTTAGCTTTCAATAAATTCTGTATGCTTTTAGAGCATCCGGACACCAAAAATCCAAGTTGAAGCGCAGTACAGATGGCGTAATAGCCTGCTAAATCAGTACATTTAAATGGTAACGAGAATAAAAGTAGAGCATTAGACTGCTCCCTCCCTGCCCCCTACAACCCTCAACTCTTAATCTACTTAGTGTTGAAATACGAGATTATTGTTCACATCTTATATGTTCATAGATATTTCTATTCTCCAGGAACAGATACAAAAAAAATCTACGTAAATTCCTTATGACGACAAGCATTATATACAGGAGTACATACTTGGAATACACAGTGCTGTGAGAGTACATCAATGACCACTCTACTGCAATATATTCAACAAATAGTTATGGTTAACTTTTCAGAAAGAAATAGAATGCACTACCATGGGCGGATTTAAGAGAGAGACAGGGGGGAGGGCAATTAATTTAAAATCTATCATTTAGAATGAAATATTTAAGGTAATTCTGAAATGACTGGGGGTAATACCTCTCATGTCTCAACGCCCCATAAATCACCCATTGAACTAGGATTTCCTCATGTTGCCAACTTCTTTCTTACAATGGCAATGAGAGTAAGAATAATAACTGACAAAACTATCACCAGCTTCCGAACATAAAGCACATGGCAATGTAGCAAATATGCTAATTTTAAGTTACGTGCCACCCACCTAGTGAAATTAAATTGTTTTAATTTATTTTTGCGTGAGATCTCATACCAAATATAAGCTTTTGATCACAGCACAGCCCAGGTTTGAGCCAAAGATTATTTCATCAGCACTGCAGAGACGACATAGCTTATAACAAACGACGTTCTGCTCAGGATTGCCATTCTGAACCTGTTTTTCCAGGATTTTCCTTAATTGAAACAAGAAATCTTTGGTATGGTACCTATACCAAAGGTTCTGGCATCTACGTTTCCCGCTCTTTCTTTCCGAAGTGACATTTTCCAATGTCATCTCTCGGAGCATAGATGAGCTTAATTTGTAGTTGATGTAAGCCAAATAAGAGTAACTTTAATAACCACCAAAATAGATTTAAACCACTTAAAAACCATGAAATTGAACACGTGCTTGAAGCGTAATAATTTAATTTGAAGACAATGTTTCTTGTAATAATTTACAGTATCTTTCGGGAAAAAAAAGGTTGCAGAAATTTCAATTTCGATGACTGGTTCCGTAGTTTGAACAACGAAGAGGCAAACGAAAGTCCATTTTCTTTATTAAAAGAAAAAGTTTTGTTCGTTTCAAGACCTGAATGAAGAGGTGCATCGAATAACACAAAACTGATTTTCTGAAACGAGTGCGTACTTCTCCCATTGTAATTACACCTACTCATGAAATAAACGAACGCAAACTAATAATTGCATTTGAAACAATACGAAATGCATGGTAGTTACTGAGTTTTTCTTTCTTGATACTTACTACAAATGTGTTCATCCTGGTGTTCTTGCCTTTCAACGCGTTGTTTCTTTTGATGCTCTAGGAAGGAAGAATGTGTGTTTATATACGTGTTTCAGAAGTGAAATCTCCATCTACGTCAGTTCCTTTGTCTGTAGGATTCAATAGATCAGATAATGAGTTGTTTCCAGTTCTTGTAACTTTAACAGGAACTCACGTGTTTTCCAGTAGACGGGAAAGATACACTGAAAGAAGAAATTGTTTTTAAACTGTTCAAAACGAAGGTATTGATATTTCATAACAATTGCTTAATGTCCTTGCCATTCTGTAACATACCCGAAAGAAATGCATCGTATTAAGAAATGTATTTCTTACTTCCAGAAAATAATATTTTGTTTTTATTTGCATTATATAATTTCCTTTATCATGTGGTTTATTTTAAGTACAAGGTATAAATTATTTATTCTTGTTTTCCCCTACTAAGAAGATATATAATGTTGATATATTCAGGGTTTCTGCCAGATCTTCCCAAACGGGGTGCGATCCCCTAAAACTTCGAACACACACACCAATTTTTTTTGCGACTGGAAATTGATAGAGACTTTGCTTAAGTCTACTTATACCCTGAAAATGTTGATTTTACACAACCATCCCCAAAATGAAAATGCTGGTATAATATATCTACCATCCTTTTTATTTATTTATTTATTTCTTCAACAATTGCACACAAATGCTTTTGTGTATGGAATTAATCGTGGAGAGAGCTCTAGAATTACCCCAGACGAAATGTTTTAAATATTGAAGTGGAATAAAATATCCGCTGCTTAGTTTAAATGTGCACGAGTTACAATAATTACATACACAATGCATGCACACATGATGTTTTATTTATTGACGGGATAGACAGTCAACAACAGCTAACCCCGTCCCATGCTTGAGGTATGACATACGTCAGCAAGCAGTCGTCCACAGGCGTGAACGGGACAACTAATGGTCTTTTGTTTGCGTACTGTATCAACATTTCGCTAGTAAAAATGTGGAAAGACGGCAGAAGACATCATGAATTATTCGTATAGCACGATTAAAGGTGATCTACTGATTTTGTCCACAAAGACGCGTGTAGAAGCCATCTTTATTTTATTTGTTGAATCTCATAAGGAATGGAGAACACATATGCATTATGAATACTGGATGGAAGGCACTATCTCGTACAGAAGGTATGATTGTCATCGCCCGTCATCATCTTCAATATGTCTCGATGTTTAAATGCCAATGGGATCATTTAATACACCAACACTTTACCCGAAATACATTGATGAAGTCAGTTTCACCAAAAAACTTATTTTTGTGAAGGATAATGATATAGAACTTAAGTGAGAATTGATTCAAAATTCTGTAAATACTCTTTTTCTGTTCCAAATTATTCAAGAAAAAACCTAGTGCATTTTAATGGTGATACTACTTTGAAATTGCATGATCTTGTAAGTAATCTTGAATTTACTATCTCACATCTAACAGAAAACTTTTAAACAGGAAAAAGGGTCATGTTATATATAGTATTTACTCTGGATTGAAATTTTATCAGAAAAATGTCATATCATCTACAAGAATTACCTTATGTCACTTTAATAACGTTTTACTGGTAAACTATTAGTCAAAATGAATACGAAAGATTTCAAGATCGCAGTCGTAACGGTCATCTCCTATATGAAAGTGGTGTAACCTACCCTGTACTCCTTAGTATGCTCTAGGTCCCCATTTCATGGACGATTTACAAAAGAAAATGGTATTTACAGATTTCTTTGTACTACTGTGGTAATTCATTATCTCTCACAACAATAAATGTATGGCAAAAGGAACTTCATGTATTATGTTTCTGGTAAATTTATATTAACCTAGATTGATGTATTACATGGACCCCACTTCTATTTAAAAATCGAGCAAGATTCATGATGACCCAACTTAAGATGGCTGCCATGAAAAGTGTTTCTTCTAACAGATAGTATCTTCCACATAGCATCAATTAATGTGTAATTCCTTTCCATTATTTTAAGCGCTTTACAAACCAGATTTTTTTGTTACTGTGCTCCTCTTTACCGATGAAATCAGTTTTAATCGTACTTTACGATCGTTCACTGCTCTTTCCTACTATTCTGTTAACTTTGATCAAAATGGTTTTCTGAAGTGTAGACAGCCCTACTTATGTTAGAGATTGAAAAACTATTCATGGCAACTTTTTGCAACAAATCGACGCCTGACATTTGTATTGCCGTATCTCTATAGGAGTTCTTATGGAGATCAGTGGTGGTTCGTGACACAAATAATAGGTGAAGTACTACCAAAACGTTCATCCGTTAACACCTCTGTACTATCCTTGTTCGTTAAAGTTTATTCTAGGATTTCTGAGCTTAGACAGGATACTGATAATGCCACTATCCGATCTTAGACGATGTTGACTGACTTTCTGGGCAAATTAATTCTTATTAATGATTATTTAGTTAATACATGTCAAAATAGTAAGTGAAGCTGAACTTCACCAACTTCACCTGATGAGCCGCCACTGATGAAGATACGACAAATACAATCCTAAAGGGTTCGAAATATAGCCTTTATCATTTGAAGTGATTTAACAGGTTTTAACTAATCATATCATCATAGTTTGATACACGATACTCAAAAATCCTTTTTAGCTTAGATTTATTCACACGTTTTTAGCTTGTTTTTCAGCCACGCTAATGTGTGTTGAAGACTGTTGACCAGATTTGTCTATTATAGAAAGAGGGGAAATAATTTGATGTATACCCGAAAGAGCTGGAAGGAAGCAGCTTTGAAATAAGTTGACTAAAGACAAAAATATCTGTTTCGTTCTGGAAAGAAGCCTGGCCTCACAATACGAGAAATAAACTGAGGAAATTACCAAGGAATTCCCAAGAAAGTGCTACGCAATTTGCGCTGTTGTCCTTACAAACAAACAACCGTCTTTCATAGACATGGGTGTTGTAGACCTTAATCACCAAATGACTAAAGTGAATAATTCTAGTCTCATTCTTGAAATATCTCTACATTTGAACAAATGAGGCCCACAAAAACTCAATGAACTTCCAAAATGTCCTTTTAAATTCCGCACCCCCCCCCCAAAAAAAATATGTTATTTAGCATTTTTTTATAACTTCATCATAATTGTCTGTAAAACACGACAGTGCCAATACGAAAACACGTAGAATGAAATTTATTTCAAATTTGGGTTCAAATCTTCAATTTAATTATCGCTTTCAATGGCGTTAGGCAACAACCTAGAGTAATCTTACGTTGTGTTCAGTAATTTTCTAATTCGAACTAGCCACGAAACGAAAACACGTCGAAAGAAAATTATTACTTCAGATCATGGGCGGATTTAGGGGAGAGACCCTGAGGTGCAAAGAGATACCCTGGAGGGAAAATTACTTTAAAAACTATCTTTTAGAATCAAGCGTTTAAAGTCATTCTGAAATGCCTGGGGACAACGCCCCCCATAAATCCGCCTATGCTTTAGATTTGGATTTTGTGTCCTCTACGTATTTAGTCTAGAACCCTGAGTATTTAAATATTTCCATCAAAATGGTGACCCGTTCAACACCCAGTTAAATTACGACCGTATCGGGAGAAAAAATAGTCCCGAAACTAGCGTCAGCTGAGAAAGTGGCTGAACATAGGACTATTTCTCGCCAGTGATGTCTCGATTGTAATGGAGTGTTAACATTTTAAAGTAAATTACGTGAGGTTTGTGGTCTTTTCATTGGTGATACTAAAATAACCTAACTTGACGTCTAACCCGACGTCACTTTCTCAACATCAGCGAAACATGTATAAAGTGTTGAAACTACAATAACAGATAAGAAAGGAGCATTTATTTATAAGTAGTAACATAAAAAGTGATGTAGCTGGGAAATAAAATTAGGAATAAACTGATCCGGGCAAGAATCAAACACAAGCTGCGAAGACAGCGATCCTACGCAGCTGAAAGAAAATGCTTTCAAAACGATCTTTACTGTTCCGTCAGAAAATTGACAATTTGTTTTATAGATTGCAGTATGTTAAAGTGACGTAACTTCGGGGCCATTTATTCTCCCAATACTTTCCTGTGTTATCGATCACCCTTGGTAGAGTTACCATAATGGACTAAATACGGACAAATTAGCTTAGAAAACATTTACTTAAATAGAATGAATCTCCGAACAATAACCTGCGACACGAACATGAAATACACACTTAAAACTAATTGTTTACACGTGTATCGTCTCTATTGCCAAGCTCGTAGGATCTTCTTGTCAATACAATTGTAGGAAATCATTGCAACAAACACTATAGAAACATTGCTAGGCAATAACAAATACATTTTAATGCTGTAGGAATAATTTACATTTGTTTTCAACGCAAAGGTCTTTATAGATTATGTGATATGTACAGGGATGGGCATAATTAGTTGACGGTTTTCAATACGATATTTCTGGCAGTGGTAGTTGGTAACACTGACAGTCAGTCCTTAGTTGATAACACAGACAGTCCTTGGAGTAATATTACGGAGTTTAGTTAGCTATGAAGCTTTGGCTGGTTTAAGAGTGTGTTGCTGCAATATAGCTGTTTTTCAAAAGTCACTTACAGCCACCCAACGGTTCTTTTTGTGGTAAAGCCCCCATGAACTTCACCAGACTGTGAAATTTCATAGCCCAAAAGGGACTATTTTGTATGCTGCCTCCATTACATAGCCCAAAAATAACTGTCTGGTGTGCTGTTTCATGTTTCTTCATTACTGGGCAGTAGCTTTTTGAAGATAAGAATTGCAGGCTGGTTAAAGTGAATGTAGAAGTTTACACTGCCATGATCAATTAATTCTTTGCTCCTTAAATCGTTAACCCTGAATGACATATGTTTTAAGAAGACAGTGCGAAAGCACATACAGTTCTTTGAGTTTACCATCTCGTCATCAACAGTTTGCAGGGCGCATTTTGTGCAATTTGGCGATCTGAATTGGGCTCCATTATCTTCAAACGTTACCCCTCCTGACTTATTATTTTCCTTCTGTGTCATCTGAAAACAACAGTTTACCGGACTAAACCAGCAACCATAAAGAACTTCAAGCAGTGCATCAACACAGAAATTGAAAGTTTTGGACAGGAAGTCTTATTGTGAGTGATGTTAAATTTAAGAAAAAGACTCCATTGTTGTGAAGCGTCACAAAGTTACCACTTGAAAGTCATTTCTTTTGGCTAGTATGAGTTTGTTTGACTTTAACTGCGAGACGTGCATCAGTTTGTAATTGAATAAATTTATGTTTCCATTAATCTCCAAGTACTATCAAATTTATTCTATGTAAAGAAAATTATCTAGCATAAAGTGTTAGTTTCCTTCTGGAGTTTTAATACTGTCAGCTAATTATGTCTATCCCGTATTTGTGGAAATATATGGGTTTGCAATATGTAAATAAC
This sequence comes from Lepisma saccharinum, assembly GCA_022664845.1. Taxonomy (NCBI): domain Eukaryota; kingdom Metazoa; phylum Arthropoda; class Insecta; order Zygentoma; family Lepismatidae; genus Lepisma; species Lepisma saccharinum. The sequence continues at coordinate 37,561 of JAGDQP010007404.1, read as the reverse complement.
AGTCAACAACTAATTAAGTGAAAAGTACAAACATTTATTTAACTTTTCAAAACAGTCAGTTACAGCTACCCAACGGTTCTTTATGGGGTTAAAGGACGGTACGAACACGGACAGAGGTTTTAAAATACGGGCTGTCCGTACAAAATACGGACGTATGGTACGCCCTACCCTTGGAGACTGCAAGGTTAGTGTGCTCACTTTCAGTGCGTGTAGCCACACGTTCAGTTCTTGCCAGGGACCATTGAGAGGAGTGATTTAGAGTCCACTTTACCAAAATCTGTAAGTCCCGTCCTTTGAAGCTCATCAGCGGTTCATGACGTTAATAACAAATCAATCAATTGGCTACTTAATAGCAGACTGAATTCCGCTTCATTGATTGATGAACCAAACATTATTTCCAGCCAGTTACTTTCAGAAGACAAAGACTGAAATTTCGCAAGGTCATTCATCAGTGAAATCCATTTCTTATAACGTACAGGGTTCTCATGTAAAGCAACATAATTGCATTATCTTAAACATGATCTTAATTGTCTCTGGTTGTTTTAAAACAAAATAATTAATTTGAATAGAGGAATAATTTAATAATTAATTAATTTTAATTAGAATAGAGAAAAACGTCTTAATAAATACGAAAGAAGAGAAACAGGGATCAGGAAACAAGAAGAGAGAAGGCTATTTGAAGGTATGAAAGGAAACTCAGAAATATTTGCAGAAAAGATCCAGTGAGAGGATTCAAGGTATGCCAAAAGGAAGAAACAGCAAAATGACGCTGTTAGCCAATTATTTGCAGGTGAGAAAATATGTTAGCGTGAGAAGACATGTTAAGTAGTTGACAGCATGAAGCGACGTTGCGAAAAATTATGTTATATTATATGTGTGGATGTATGTTATACACACGTGTGACTGCGAAAATGCAGTGATGAAATTTAAGAGAACGGGATTTCAAACTACTTCACGCCTCTTTCTGATGCATTATACTGTCATTTTAGTGCGATTGCACCTTTCTCTGAAGAAATAAAATGCCATTTTTTTTTCTTTTAAAGGGGAAAGGTTCCTCATTAGTATTGTCAGTCGGTGTTCTAATTGTATGTACTTACTTGCTTACTTACTCTAAGGCTTACGGAACCCGCAAATTCATCGCCGCAGTATCAAATGTTCTCCACAGGATTCTATCCAGAGTAAGATCAAGCCAGTTTTTATCACAAACACCTACTTCAGGAAGATCCCTTCTAATGTTATCCTCCCAACGTAGTCTCAGTCTTCCTAACGGTATCTTTCCCACGGTTTACCAATCACAATGGAATATAGTTTTAGTTTCTTTACCATGCAAGCTACATGGCCTGCCCATCTTAGTCGTCGCGGTTTCATTATTCTTACAACATCGGGTGAGTCGTACAGTCGGTGAAGTTCTTCGTTATGCAGTCTACTCTATCCCTCAGTCAGCTCGTCCCGTTTCGGACCGTATATCTTTCTCAAGACCTTATTTTCAAACACTCGTAATTTATGTTCATCTGCTAGGGCAAACTTTTGAAACCGTAAAGTATTACCGGCAGAATAACCGTTCTGTTTATTTTCAATTTATCCTTTCTTGATATTAATCGTGAGGTTAAAAGTTTCTGGACTGAATAGACATACGTTGTCCGATGCTAAGCGACTTTTTATTTCTTCTGTGACCTCCTTTTTGCTTGTTACATATGCTCCGAAATATTTAAATTTGTATACTTTCTCTATGTTCTCATTCTAAATTGTTATGTATCTTTTCCGTTATTCTCTTTCTTTCGGCTTGTTATCATGTATTTTGTTTTCCCTATGTTTTCCTGTAGACCTATCTCATCGCACGCTTCTACTAAGACATCGGTGTTACTTTGTAGTATTATTATTATTATTATTATTATTATTTATTGTTTAGTGTAGGGTTGCATTAAGCTATACAATTCTTTTACATAAATAATGGTTACATATAGAAGAGCTTGTTGCCCTACAGTAACAGAAACAAAACACATAAATAAGACACAAATATTATGCAAAAGCATAAAAAAGAGATAGAAAAGTTACAAAATAAGTACCATATACATGTCCCTGCTTATGATATGTAGTTAGCGTATAACACAATGATGGGAAAACAAAACACACACACAAAATCATGACAAAACAAACAAAAAATACATTTGGGTAAATAGTGAATAGTTGAAAGATTACAAGGTTGAAATGGCTGATTATATACAATGAGTGATTATGTAAGTGAATGATGGCCTAACGTGCGCACTATTCAGTAGTCATATATTACGTCCCTGATTTTCCTTTTGAAAATATTTAGCTATCCCTCTTTTTTCAATCCAATTGGAAGTTGGTTCCAAACTTTGCTCGTCAAATAAGAAAATAATTTCATGCCATAATTTGTCTTATTACACTTCGGAATGTGAACATTGTTAGAGTTGTTAGACCGCAAATTACTATAAAACTTATTGTCGGAAATAGGGATGAATTCACTTAGTGTTCGGTGGTGTGCCGAATAAATAGCTTAGTGCACTTGCACCAAGAAAAGGTATTTCCTTCTGGATTCAAGGGTAGGCAACAACACTGATTCGTTACATTTGGAGGTCGAGAGTGAGAGCGGAGCTTTTCTCACTATCCGAATAGCCCATTTCTGCATCCTTTCAATATTTTTTATGTTGGTTTGGTTGATTCCGTACAGAACCACACCATAGTGCTCAAGAATAGGTCTAATATACGAGGTGTAGTACTTTACTCTGTGAGTGATAGATAGATAATTGCTTATGTACTGAAGAATCTTGATTTTCGGTACGGCATTGGAGCATATCTTTTTAACATGTTGCGTAAGCGATAGTTTCGAATCAAGAGGTATGCCAAGATATTTCAATTTAGCACTTGCAGATATCTTATTATTGTAGTGCATATATATCGTCCCAATTAAATCTACCGTGTACACGAACAATTGATTCAAGCCATGCAATGTTAGTCCCTTTTTTTTTCCTCTTTTATTTTCTGAATTCTAACGCAAAGTTAAACAGTAATGGTGACAAGACATCACCTTGTTTCAATCCGTTGCGAATCTCGAAACTATCTGACATATTATATTACCTACTCAATTGCACGTACACGTAAAAAAAAAGTTATTATTATTTTTATGAGTATCAAAAAAAAATATATTCTTATATATATTATCTGAGTGTATTATCATAAGTAAATAAGCATATTTATTATTATTATACGCAAATTTAATGTGGTTGTAATACATAAGTGACAGAAAATAACGCAATTTAAATTGTCAATTCCTCAGGTCGAAATATCAGTCAGTAAGGAACACTAAACGTCGCTGAGGAAATGAGGTTTTGGCATCAATGTAAGCAGTGATATTGCCAGACCCCTTGTGGGAGGTGTGATCCCCCAAAAAATTCTCGAGTGCACCTTACCCCCAACTTTATTTTTTTTTCGGTCAAACATCTATAGAAATCGTGCAAAACTCCGTTTATCCCCTCCCAGTATAGACTATACACCCCGCGAAACAGTA
>JAGDQP010007404.1:0-33629 GCA_022664845.1 Lepisma saccharinum | reverse complement strand
CGTAACTTACTTTTTTTTTGTAAAATGAACTTCCAACCACCCGTTTCAAAGTATCTTCACGATAGCAACCGTGATGGCCACTTGGCTTACACTTGGAGAACAGACAAGACTACTAAATAGATATGATTTTCCATTGCTCGTTAATATTGTATGTGAAACAGATTACAATTCACTCGTATTTTAAATGAATTATTATCCGCTTGCACAAAGATAGGATTAATTGTTTTTTTTCTACGTAGGCATATACGTTTCATATGCTCCTCATAGTAATTACTGTAATTTGCTGGATCGTGTGTACGCACGTAATTGTCAAGAAATCTGAAATACTGTTTCGCATACACACCTTTCGTTTTTTTCTCTCTCTTTCTTCTTTGTTGTCTCTTTTCCTCGCTTGTTTTCACTTTCCTCTTCCCCCCCCTCTCAGCTTCACTTTTTACGTAATAATGTGAAACTACCATATCCTTATTGTCATTTTAATTGCTTGGTATATTTCCATAAATTATTTCCTTCACACGATGTGTTACACCCAAGAGATTTTTTTAAATATATATTCTACGATTCTATGTGTCAGTAAAGAATTTCCCAGCTATGACTTTTTTTTAGTATTCAAGATCCAGATCCAAGCACGGAAAGAAAAGTAAGGTGAAACAAAACTTATTTATAATCTAACTGCAGTAAATGATATAGTAGTTTTCGTTTATGAGTTTCTTATAAAACGCGATCCTTCATTCCATCAACGTATTTTCTTAGCATTAGATTAAAATTCAAGAAAGCGATTAATTTGATATAATGTGATTCAAAATACAAAATACCTAGTGGTAAGTTTTCAAATTGGTGATTCTCAATCGCCCACTGGTGTGGTTGGAGAACTGGTAGTATGGGTGTCACGAATTGAAAGAGATTAATAGATAGTTGGCTGATCTGACGTCAGCACATGACTCGAAAATTTTCCTTGCGTGACAAGCTGAGTTCCTTCGAGCATAGAAAGTAGAGATGGTGCTGGTGACTAGTAGCAGCACTTGAGTGCTTGTGCTGACAATATTTCTATTGTTGTCTCGGGAAATTTTCAAATATCCTTTAGATATTGTATGGATATTTTAGAAGCATTATGCTAGAAGTAACCTCTTTTGTTCGCGAGCGTTTTGTGACATTTTACACACTAAAGCAACAGAGCGGAATATTCCATTTTCTTAGAGCGGAAAGAGCGAATTTTCAATCGAACACTCTAGATAGTATCCCGATGCTTTTGGATGTAATTTATTCTTCAAACTTGAAACAGCGATTTATCATATTGTTTAGAGTAGTTTTTATTTTTCATCCTTTTAGAGCGATTCGCAATGGATCAAAAATGAAATCCAAGTTTGTTCTCCATCATTTGTTACTTCGAAAGTTATCAAAATACGAAGCCATACTGTGAAATTTATGGCGTTGCGTTTAGTTAAAAATGGTCACAGGAAACCTGAAAATTTTTCTGTGTCAAAAATATACAGAAGACGTCAGGCCTAAAATATGTACAGTACAAGAAATCTTTGAACGTTGTTTTCAAATACCCGACCAGACGAAAGAAATAATTTCGAAGGTGAACTCTCGCGGTTGGCCGGCTAGCTGAGTGGATAAGGTGTAGTATAGCTAGCCGGAAGGTACAGGGTTAAAATTTCCCAGATATTAATGATTTTTAATACTGTTTCCTTCATAAGTACATTAGTTTTCTTTCTTATTACTTATAAATAAATGTTTCCTTTTGTACCCTTTCACGTTTTCAACATTTTATTGTGTCATTTTCATCTTCAACAGATGCAAACTTTATCTAAATTGATTAATATTCACCGCAAAATATATTATGCTTACGTCGCTATCAAGATGAACTACTGTAAATCTCATCTCTTTCCGAGCGGAAATTTTTCATCTTTTCTTCGATGAAAATCCACTCTAAAAGATAGATTAAATATTCCGAACAGAATTCAAGTTTCTCTCAATTTAGTGTTTATGCATATTGATAATTTATTGGGTCATCCCATAAATAATGTATTTGGGAAAATAAACATAAAGAATGGAGACATACCCGGAGCACAATGTTCAGTTAGCATAATAATCATCTGCTGATTCTATAACCCAGGTTTCGCAGTATTGGGACATAAAATAAGTTTCTGTTAACACTCCTTTAAGATAATGGTATCCATTATTTAAAGAACGATAGAAACTATAGTTTACTATAGTTATTTTCTTTCTAATGCACTCAAATTTGAATAATCGACGTAAAATGAAACAAGCCATGAAACCTACATCGATGCCGTATTAACCCAAAATGGAAACGTGAAAACACACTAATATATATTTTTTTTTTCACTAATAATAATCAATCATATATATCAGCGAATGACAATACAAGAGAACTTAACCCTGTTTAATGGGTAGCGTTTATGGTTGATTCTCAAAAACACATTTCAGTATTGATGATCAATGATACTGGCGTCAATTTCCGCTTCTGATTCCATTTTGTGGCCTCAGTGATTTACACAAAGACATTGCAACAGTTTGTGTCACACGCAGTGAGCATATGCACGAGCAAATTTTAGTAACACCCCCGCTCAGGGACTCCGAAACAATTTTCAGTTAGCGGAGGTTAAAGTCAAAATTTGAAGGATGTAAGTGTAGATTTTCATGGTTTCTATCGATTTTTTACCGTAAAAAATTTAAAGATGGGGGTATTCTCGAGGATTTTGTGGTCACACCCTCACATGGGTGGGTGGTGGGGTTCTAGCGGAATCGCTTGTCCCGCTGGTGGTGTCATACCAATTGCGTTACTACTCACATAGTGGATTCACGACGTACGGCATATATGTAGGCACTGAAACCTATTTAAAGCGGAATCACGAAAGCAAAGATATGCTTTCTTTCAAAGTGAGCAAGAAATTCTTTTATTCAGATTTCTAAGAAAACATTGGTTTGAGTGCAGTGAAAAAATGAGTTTGTATAAATAATGAACATAAAATGTAATGTATGCTTTATTGAATACTCTTAATGTTCTTTGACGTCATCTAAGAAGTTGACTGTACAATTATGCACCTTAAAAGGAACACATTAACATTTCTTGATGCACATGTGCTTCAAATTCTAGGGTTAACTCAATATCTCGAAAGCGACATTTATTAGCGCACCCGTATATATAGTCTAGTGGTTAGAGCGTTGGACTCAAGTCCGCGTGATCCCGGGTTCAATTCCGGCTGGAGTCCCACTTTTCGGCGTTCACCCAGCGTCGTGAGGCAAACTGGGGAGTCACGTGAATAAAGACGCGACAGCCACACTCGGTCTAGAAAGCCCCTGACATGCATGTTCGTGGTTAGGTGATGTGCAGTGCTGACCAACCACACAGCCGTCACTCAAGTGAACGCAGTTCCACCAAACGCGGGCAGATGGCGTTGGGTCAGGTTCAAGGCCTATCGGCCTGTTTTGCCAGAGGTTATGTTATAGTATGTTAACTTAACCACAGCTAAGATAAATTTTGTCAAAGTTGATATCGTATGGAAACTTAAAATATTGGTTCTCCTTTTCTGAAAAGCAGATTTAATTGATGGACTGAAGCTTTTTTGGTATGATTCCCTTAATTAACTACAGGGTGAGCGAGATTATTTATGAAACGGAAACATGGCATGTGGGCGTGTGGGCCGCGAAACCTATGCTCCCAGCCAACGCGCAACAAGATTTTGCGGTGAAAATCGCTGTGATTGTATAACAAACTACGACATACTTTTATCTTTAAAAAGAATGTAGTACCCATGTCATGCAAGGAGATGGTATTACTATCTACCTTCATTCTCCGTAATCATCTAATCTGATGAAGCTAACACAATGGCTTTTGTAAAGACGGAATTCATTCGTTTTGTAGTAAATGTCAGTTGCGGCCATTTCTATGTTAAATGAATTGAACTTCAAACAGTAGATATGTAGCATGTAATAATATAATGCTTTTCTATAGTTACATTAACAAGGAAAAGTAGAAACGATTGAAATGAAAGGCTTCAGAAACAAGAAATGAAATCTCTTGTAATTCTTCTATGGTTAAGTGCTATGGTAAAAGTGTCTGAAAATCAGTGGATGAAGATATTTTTGCCCTCTCAAATGTTAAAAGAAATTAGCGTTTCCTTTTTTTAACTTCCTCAACTCTAGTGCAAGATTCGCTTCCCCTTAAACAGCATTTCAGTATAGAGAGGAGCGGAAAGAATGCAGTCCAAACCAAAGGGAGTGGTAAGCAACTTACGAAACTGCTAACTGTGAGAAAAAATTAGGCAAACAATTTCGCCATGTCCTCGCTTGACATGGGTGATTACTTTATGGATGGTACTTTACATATCTTTATGGTCGTCTAGGTAGCTGTTGTCTAAGCTCGTGACGAATCTAAGGGATTGGCAAGCACTTTTCCAGGAAAAGTATACTGTTCAGCGCTGTTGTTTAAGGTCCATAACTAACATTTGCCTGGTAAAGCAGAAGTAAACCATCGAAAATCTCAATCATTATGATCTCAGGTGGACTCGAACTCATTGGATGCACATTGTCTCGAAGCCCGTGCCTGCAACCACTAAATGATTGATGCAGGATCATTTGATAGTACCAATTACACATACCGTCAAAGTAAAACTTAAAACTGCAACGCCATTTTGTTTATATAGACAAAATCATCTTCAATTCTGTTAAGAACAAAAACTTCGATAACTTGTAAGCTAATGAGAATTCCATATACACAGAATCAGCATAATTTCTAGAACGATATCAAATTTACTAGAAAGTACATACCAGCATGTATGAACTTGCTAGGATTAAACAAATATATCGCCAGAATTCACTACAATTTATTGTTTACCATTAACTTTCCTGTGAATTCACGCGTTTCAACAAAATGTATTTCACTCCTTTATGTGCCTAATACTCTTGCTTCTATTGGACCCCTATTGATAGACGTTATTATTGTCTTACAGTCCAACTCAGAATCGTCCTTAACATTTCATACATTTTGCTCAGAAGAGAAAACCTTTCGATGCGCTGGAAAGGATACTCTTCATTCGTAATTTATACCATTCTCATAGTGTATATTATTTAAATAAAAAGGAGTTCCTTTCACATAATATTTTATCATAACAGATTCCCAAGATAACACATAAATAAACATTTTAACTGCCTATTGTATGTGAGAAGGGTCTATTTAATTTTCCAAAATAATAACTTCCTTTTCTGAATATTTCCCTGTAGAAAAATCCAGAAGAATTTTTCTTCTCTTAACTTTTGTCGCAAATAAATGTTTGTAGACATTTAAGTATTTCCAAAATCAGGCTTACATATATAAATATCCGGTGCTTCAAAAATACACGGCGAAATTTGAAAAGTCTAGTTTCAGAGATAGAGGCGCTCCCAAAGTTTAGCTTCCACCGTCACGAATGACGTAATATCTCCAGCAAATGGCAGTCAAATTTATACGTAAGGATTGAATTTTGATAATAATTACGAGCTCATCAATCCAATGTAAATTCATACATCTTAATTCTTTTCTTAAAATATTGCAATAAGAGCTTAAGTCAGGTCACCTTTGGTAACCCTGTGGTCTAGGCTGACCAGGACTTAGGCTACCCGATGGCCCGGTTTGAGACTTGACCTGAATATCTCGGGATCCGGTCTTGATTCAAAAGGCCAGAAATTATTGTGACAAAGCTACCCGATGATCTTAGCCCAATATCGCCGGTTGACCAATGACCCGGTCTTTGTCCTGTGGTTCGAATTTGTGAGATTCTTTGAGAAGTAAGCTTATGAGCAGGAACTTCATTTTTGAGATTTTTGAAAGATTATAATATGTTTGTCATATTTAATACCTGAAACACAAAATTCTTTCAATGTAGCCTCTCTGAGGGAAGAGGGGTATTTGCGCACCTCTGGCTGTATTTTTGTTTTTCCGGGAATATGTGACTATTGTTAGAAACATTTCGGGAAGTATTTCTTGCTGCTCTGGGTGGGGGGCCCCATCCACGGTCCCTGTCACAACTCAAAGACACATTGTTCAAACACAGTATAATAAGGAAAGAATTAAACATCTGCTTTGCCTTCCGGGTCCCATGCGTAGACCTGATAACCCGGTAACCCATTTCAACTCTGATTGCTACTATGCTAATAGTTCTAATTCAATATGGTAAATCAATAACGAATTCCCTCATCTTTATTAATGTTCGAAAGTAAATAGTCAATAAATATAAACCCAAAATAGCTTATTCCTTTTCATAAAACTAAGTAAAAGCGTGAAATCATTGAGACACACGAGCACGAAACAAAATTCCCTGTAGCTAATAAGTAATTATAGTAATCCGAAGTTGGTACTTCATCTTCTAAGCACATTAAATAATAAAAGGTACGAATTGAATAATTGCCAGCTTGGTGCGATGGCCAATCATTTGACTGGAATTTTCTAACATTTCTTTTCAAGTTTCTCCAGGTTATATCATTGCCGTAACAACAATAGAAAAACCACTGGTCGCTTCTCTCATCCCATCGCTTTTGTCAGCAATTTCGCTTGCTCGACAGTTTCAAACCTCAGGTATACTTTGTCTCACCAATAATATGACTTAGAATTTAACAGTTTTTATATCGTTAGAAGGGTCGTTTCAAGAACGTCTTGCCAGAGTTGTTACTTGTTAAGATTTCAACAAATTTTGCTAGTCATATCACAATAAAAATTAAAAAAAAAGAATTATCGACCAAGATGTAGTTACGGAAATTGTTTATTGACTTTAGTAACGAAATTACGAGGATTTTCAGTTACAATATCAGTCTTGTCAACTATCCAATAATGCCTGCTCCAATTCCAGCTCCATGGATACCAAGTGCATGTGGTTGCACGTGAAGATTATGTCCAACTCTGTTGACGATTGCATTGAATCCGTTGTGGTCGTCAGCTACGTAGTTGACAGTTCTCACACTTCCATCAGGTTCTACAAGGCTGTACTGACCCTTCACAATGGGACCATCACGTGACTCCACTTGGCTCTTGTGGTCACCTGTGTGATGGTCACTGACAGCGTACTTGAACTCATATTTTGGATAAGCCTGGAAAGAATTTAGTAAAGCAACGTTAAGATAAATTTTCACATTGTGTTCAATTTTACAATTTTCGCGTTATCTGTTTTTCTAATGTGAATCCAATATCAGTAAAAAAATCATTTCTTTACTAATGTGCAAGAAACGAAATACAGTAAGTTGAGAAAATAATGTAGGGTAGCCCGGATCAAGGAGTTAAATCAATCAAGAGGGGAAAACAAGCCAATACGATCTTAATATATCGTAATTATTTCTTTGTTATAAAGAAAAACACAGTTCATTGAAACATGAATAAAACAAATTAATCTCATAATAGGAATGGTAATATAGTCTTTGTAAGTTTTGTATTTAATTATAAACCATAAAAGTAACTTCAACTCATGATAGAAACTTACTTTCATTTAGAGTTACTTACATAATAATCCACGTGATGAACCGGTGGTATAGCAGTTGCCAGAGACATCATAATAACGATACCAAATAAAACCTAAGGAAAGAAATAATTAGATATATGATTAAAAAGTTTTGTTTAAATTAACTCAGCATAGTAACAAAATGATTAGTGTTTTCGAATGAGCGATAGGTTGTGATTCGAAATGTTTCATATTTCATTCAGAAAAACTATTCAATGTTTTCCTTTTCATGTTGTGGTGTATCTATTTAGTTTAATGATGATATAGGCTGTTAACTCTATCTTTTGGTGAGCAGTGGATTCAGAGACCAGAATGTATTGCTTGATACGTAAGATTATCCTTGTACATTTCTTCATGTAGGGGTTCTTGAAGGATAGGGATTCCGCCAGGATTTTCAATTTGGGAGTGTAAAATCAAAATTGGGAGGATGTAAGGGAAGTTTTGCAGCGTTTCTATCGATTCTAACCTCAAACATTTTAAACTTCTGTTTAAGTGCCCGAGAAATTGGTGGAACTGACACCTTCCTTTGTGGGTTCTAGTAGAATGTGGGTAGAACCCATTTGCTTGGGTGTTAAACCAAGTAATTGGCCGTATAGTCATTTTCAGGAATGTTAGTGGCAAAAGAATGAGAAAAGTTTGCAAAACACATTGCAAAAGTTTTAAAACAAACTATACTCATAAATTTCTCGCCTTCTATCACTATGAGCAAGCTTCACAAACTATTTTAATACGAAGTTATTTCTTAATCCACGAAATAGTCTAGAAGTCATAGATGAAATAATTATAGCTAGCGAATTCCCAATCCGTATATAATCCTGTCATGCCACCTGGTGTCTGTGCAACCAAACTAGAGGTGAAATAAAGCTAGTATGTAATGATTGCTTCCATATTCGATTTAGAAGCAGGGAAAAGTATGAATACCGGTATCAGTATCTGATACTTCATGTTTGCAATTCATTAAAAATGTAGATGTTGCACATGACTTACTAGCATTACTTTATTCCGGGTTCGGCTGGACAGACACCAGGTGGCATGAACAGGAAAACTGGGACTTCGCTATCTACAATTATTTCATCTGTGCCTCGTAGATTAGCTCGTGGATTAAGTCGGGATTAAAACGTTATGTGAAACTGCTTCTATGTAGAATAATTTTAACTGAACATGTTTAAGAATCGAAATTAATAGCGGCTGAATAACAATGAATAAATAATAGCGATATGAATCTGAATAACAGTCGAGAAATTTCTAAGAAATCATTGTTCATATAGTCTTGAAAACTGAAAGTGTTCTGATTTTCGTTACTAACATTGCTGGAAATTTCCATTGCCGGTTATTATTCAAGAAAGTGATTAAAAACCTTATAATAGGGTACAGTGTTTTCATTTTCAATTCCCTCTGAAAATATACGTAGGTACATACTTTACAACTCAAAATTTAGAAAGAATAAAAGGCTTGACTTTACAAATAACCTCGAGATCCATTTTTGACCTTGGAAAAATGGTGCTTACTGTTTGCATACAGAATTTTCAATTGCATTTGCACCTTTCTTCTCAAGCAGGTCTTATATTCGCTTAGATATGATCTTTATCATCAAGTGACAGATAGACCAGAAACTCATTGGTGATAAGGACAGTGAAAGAAGGAGTGATGAAATAGTGTACGGAAAGAACCAAAGAGCAGCTTTTCTACTGTTAGCAAGTATGGAAAAGTCATGGAAACTGGTTGCAAGAGCATTACTGTCCACAAACAGAAAGCGTACAGTTTCCTAGAGCACTGAAACAAAAGTACTAAGAAATTTCTTGACTAGAAAATTGGGCCAGCATTTCTGACGTTTACCAGGAAAATGGCTGAAAATATAACACTATGGAAGACCTGTTGAGATTTGAACAGTACACTTTGATTGCTCTCTTGAGTAGACCTTCAAACCATTTATATCTGTGTGGACAGGAGAACAGAGAAGACTCATACACTCCGTGATCCAGTGGTAACAGTGACGGTCTTTGAATAGCACTAGCGAAGCATGCAGCTTCAGTGTTATCGCCAGCCGTTCTGACTGAGGTTTGCCAAGAAATTACCTCAGGTTTACAAGACAAATGAGACGATGATATCTAAAGTAGATCCGTGGGAGCTATCTGCCTTATCCTTGTCCCCAGTATAGCGTCTCTCAAAGGACATAATACCTTTCAATTACGGCGACGAGCTTAGGTAGCAGTGCTCTGTTCGTTTCAAAGAAACTAAATTAAGTAAACTCAAAATCAGTATCTTTAAGAAGCATATAAATATAAAATAAATACATTTTACTTACTAATACTTGAGCCATTTTTTAGAAACTTAATCTGTATTGATGTCAAGTCTTGTATGATATATCTTCATATTTCCTAAAGGCTTTATATATCATTGGAAAAGTGAAATTTTTACAATCTCTTCCTTCCTTTTAACGAAAGTTTAAAAGATCATTTCCGTTTCGCACTACATGAGGTATAAAAGGAAAAAAGAATCTTTATTGCACATTTTAGATGTTAGAGGAAGACGAATATTAAATGATACCATCTTTTAAGTGATACTGAACTGAAAATAAAGTAAAACTATTACATAAGATTTTCTTTTACGACTGTGAACGCAATATTATCACACGTAACATCAAGTAACTAACTTATAAATAGTAGTTTAATCATACGGAATAGTTGCTTTGTAAGCAATACTTCAGAAGTGTTTTTTTTTTTCACTAAATTTAATAAGCGGGCCACTATATTTCAAAACTACAGGCGTCAATGTTGCAATACGATTTTGAGAGGATATGCTCTACAAAGATAGCACTCTATAGAAATCATTTAATGTTCTGATATTAGAAGATCAAGTTATCTATGAGTGCTAAAGTTCAATTTCTCAATTACGCTCTATTTTTCTCTTATTTGCCCGATAGTGAATCTATATGTTCACTGCATGAAAATTGAATTTTCATCAGGTTTGATTTCCTGTGGAGTATTCTATTGGGCATATCTCGTGACCATCATATTTAGGTAGGTCAGAACTTACAAGGAGAAGTAGAGTAGTGACACTACCTAATCCCCCTCATGTTGCACATCAAATGAAAGGTCTCATTGAGTAAAACATAATCCCAAAATATTAGATTGCTCACATGCACCTAGTCGAGCTATGCCCGCTAGAGGGTCAGGAGGTTTTTTTGGCTCTATTTCGTGTTCTGTTCTACCTACAAACACCGTTCCTGATTCTGTTTTCCTTGTAGTCCAGTGAATCATATTTATCAAAAGAACAAATGGCATCACCTATAAAGCCACTAGAAAGTCGCATCAACTGCCTTCAATACTATAAATGTTCATTGCACACTAGGGTGGTTCGAAAAAAAATCTAATAATTATTTTGGAAGCGCTATAGCGCAGAAAAGTAGCCATTGACATTGATAAGAAATATAGAAAAATATTTTCGAAATCGGATAACATCTTCCGATTCCTCACATCGTCTTAATATTCCGAAAATGATTTTTTTCGTGTTTTTTTTTTTAATTAACTACCTAAATATTTTAGACGTCCTATAGTGCCGAAAACTTACAACTGGTACTGACAAGAAAGGAAAACAAAAAAGAGTTAAAATCAGACATCATCATCAGACATCTGCACATGCCTTAAAATTCAGTTTGTCCTCATGGTGTGGAAATTTGTTTTAGTGGTCACCCAGCCAAGTTCTGACCGGGTGACTTGGCTGCATGACTGCCAATTTATTCTGTTGGTTACATCTCTTTCTATTTTCCTCTTGTCAATTTATTTGGTCTCCCGTTTGGGGAAGTTTCCCTGGGAAAAGAAACAATGGAGGAGCCCTTCCCCCATATCGCCCCCAGCTAGCACTCTCTTGGCCCAAATACAGGTTGAGAGGGGACTGGAAAGAACTCAGGAAATATTCTGCGAGCTACTACACAATAAAGATCTTATGCATTTAGGTTTCAATTCCTTCATTATTTCAAAACAAAATGGGTGTTTTCAGGCTATTGTATAATTAACCCATACTAATGTCAGACACCATTATCTCAAACAATAATACATTTATAGCAAAACTGACTTCAGAACCGTGTTTCCCGTAAAATTCTAGCCCAGAATGGCATATTACACGAACCCCTTCCTATTTAAGAAAACCAATCGAGATTCAATATGGCGGGCTTCAAGATGGCGGTCATGAAGAACATACCCTCCAACAGGTAGCACCTTCCACCCAGTACCCATTACTATGTATTTGCTTTCCACTTCTTCCGCATTTTACAAATAAAAGGTATTTTCACACTTTGTCTTCCCTCTCCAGAAACAAGAATCTGACTATTATATCATCGATATCTCCCAAAGTAAATGCTCTCGAGTTGCCAAAATTTGCATGTGCACATATTTTGACATTCTAACCATGATGGAAGAAAGAAGTTCAGAACCTTTTTCTGCCCCATCAGTATGTTCGCTTGCCAGTGGTAGAGCGGTGGCGTAGCATTCGGGAGGTTGTGCGTTCGATCCCAGCGGCCGACCATCGCGACGAAGGTTTATCCTCTGTCAGACTAGGTAAATGCCGGTATGGCACCTTCAACATAGGCCCTGGCCGATACCTTGTTGGATCCTTTCATCTCCAATATCCCGGTCCGAACCTTAGATGCCTAAAGACCATAAATAAAATTCAAATAACATACTGTATAGAAAATTCATATTGATTCAAATCGCTCAGAATATTGTTACCGATCGCTCTAGATTACACTTTTTGGATGTACCCACACGAAGAACCATGCCCATCGAATGGTACACACCATGCCCGATACTTTTACCTCCATTTCCCGGTTAGTAAGTAATAATAAATTTCAAGATAAAACTTAATTTGTTACGATTAATTTCAATATTTAAATTCCTTGTTACTAGAAAAAATAAACCTTTACTCATTGTTTTAATTACTTAACATAAACCCAGTTTTGTGTTTTAAAAGAATGAATTAACACAGAGACGAATGCAATGAGTAATTGCAGTAACTTAATATCGTATCGTTAAACAAAAAATAATTCATCAGAAAGTTGTTCAAATCTTGTGATCAAGAGTATCTGGGAAACAAAAGAAAAGTCAAGAAGCTCCTCAAAGCTTCCGAGCAGAAATTTCTTCGTTAGAACAATACGCGTATCTACCATTTTCTAAATATATGTGTTTGAATATTATGTTTGAAAGCAATTGTGTTTCCGTTCAAGTGAGTGTAATGGTGAAATTTTGTTCACTACAATTATTTCAGCCAAGATATTGAAGTATTAATTAAGTTTACAGAGCTTTCTTTGTTATGCATGACGTTTTACAATGTCCAAATCTTAAAAAAATATATGTATAACACATTCAAAATTGAGCATGAATATTTTAACACGTATGAACATGAACTGATTTTTTTTTTTTTTTCTCTTAGGCAATTATTGTAGAGACACCATCTTGGCACTAATTTGACATTTTATTTTCGTTCTTAACATATATTTATAGACCAGACAGGCAACTATGAGCCGACGCGTATACATTTCTGAGTATTTCGTTGGTTTGTTGGCCAGCACGTTTCCCACGGCATGGCTGGTTGAAGATAAGGTCGATTGCTATTCTCTGGGTGCTGTATCAGCATTTGCCCAGTCAAACTGTGAGGCACCCTGGAAAACCTCAGTCAGTATTGTCACCAGCTGGACTTCAAACTGCCTGCCGCTCCCTGTCCAGAGGTGAAACGGGTCACCGGGCCATTCGGGTAAAATTTTGGACAAGGTCACCGAGTCTATGCTTCTGACCCAATGACCAGAGGACAACGCAGATATTCAATTATTTCCTTACTATACATGTAATACACTAATTACGTTTGAACAGTGTTTCTTTAGGGGAAACGGACATTTTAAACACGAAAAATATGCCGCCGAAAACTTTCTAAAAGTAGTAATAACACATGGAAATACTCTTATGTTCTCGGAAAAAACAAAGATAGCGTTGGAGGTGTGCAAATAACGCCCCTCACCTCGAAAAGGCTATTCTGAAAGAAATGTGTGTGTGAATTATTTATTAGTACAAAAGCCATAAAATCTTTTTAATATCGCAAAAATGAAGTTCCCGTACAGAACACCCAAATTTCCCAAGAAATATTAGAGTTTACAATAATGATTGATTCAAACAAAAGTAACAAGATCAGGCCACCGGGTCAATTGGGTCAAGATTTGATCATCGGGTCGCCGAGTTACAGTCAGTTTGGGTCAAGATCGGGTCTCCAAGTCATTCAGATCACTGGGCGTCAGTAAAGTTTTGGACAGGGTTGCCGGTTTACCTACGTATGTCCGGGTGCGGCCGGGCCAATGCTCTGCCCCTGTCCTGATCCGTAATCAGCGACCTTAACCAATAGACCACAGACTTAAGTCCACCAATAGTCCACATAGGTTGTGCTTGATCTCCCAGGAACGAAGTTAGAAACCTATAAAAAGTTTCAGCTGTTGTAAAGCCTAGAAAATGCAATTTAAATAAAGTTTCTAAAATATTGATAAGCTATTCATTTAAGTGTAAACTCTGAAAAAAAAATGAGACAAATGAAATGATTCGGTGAAATTTTGACGACAAATAGATGAGGTATCTTAAGTAGACCTAATACAACTATAGTTCTCGTAAAGGTTCATTTTGTGTTAGACTCTCAGCCGTATGTATACTCAATGGACCGTTTCCTTAGTCCAACTGGATTGATAAAATAAAATACTCAATATTTCTTACAAGAGAATTGAATTCAACAAAACAAATACTATTTGTTTGTGTGAAACTCATGCATAAGAGTAATCATATTATCCAGGCTCTATTATAATCGTTATTTTTTGCATATGCTACTAATTGAGTAGTGTTAGTTTATTTCCATAAGAATGGGTAAAGGTTGCTTATGTTGTTTAAACAAAACAATTATATCAATTTTGTCCTTATATGAGGGTTACCGGAAAAGTCATGGCAACCTTTTTTTTTTTTACCAAAATGGTAACAAATAAAAAAAATCTGAAATATGCAAATGGAAGGTTGGTCCATATGTAAATATTACATGTAGGGAGTTGTATGAAGACACATATCACCATCAGGATATAGCACGAGAAATATGACTACAAAAAAGTGACGTTTCGTACGTGTTTCAAGCACTGTCATCTAGCGTCAGTCCCGTTACGGTGTCCATTGGGAGACTCTAAGATGCTACGGGTATGTGTTTCTGCTCTTTACTCATAACTGTAATACGCGTAGTTTGTAATTTGAAGTAAAGCACGTATGAAACGACAATTTTTTGTAGTCATTTGTGTGTTTATCCAACTCCCTGATTGTGATATGTGTGTTCATCCAACTCCCTACATGTCCCATTTCCATATTTTAGAATATTTTAATTCATTACCATTTTCGTAATAAAACAAAAATAATTACCATGACTTTTGCGGTAACCCTCCTATGAACGAAATATTTGACCAAATTATATAAATAGCTGCTCTAATATATTCACTGACCGCTATTTCTACATAGACTGTAATTACTTATTTAACGTCTCAAGTACATAAATCATGATTCCAATGAAACAAGTTTGTTTTTAACTTTTGTTTATCACAAAACGACATATTATATTCATGTCAGCAAATTCTTTTGTTTTTTACACATTTTCGTCTAGGCTCAAAATATCATCTAGTTTAAAACAGTGACTTCTAGTTTGAAATATTGTTAATAATTTACTTTTGTTAAGGCTCTTTCTTCAGTTTGGAAACTAAATTAAACATTAAAAGAATAAACATAAGTTTGGTGTAACCTGAAACTGAATGTTACACTCTATGTGTTTTACCATTTTAAGAAAATTAAAGTTTAATATAGAATTTAGAATTTATATTAAGCTAAAGATAATTACGGAGAAAATGTAAATATTTTATCTTTAAGAATATTGAAAAATCACGTTATTTCTTTATTGTATGAAAAAATATTGTGTAACGTTTAAGTATATGTTCTTTTTAATACAATCCTTACACACTAAAATCAAAAGAGCGGATTCCGCTCAAATCAAGCGGAAAGAGTGACCGCTCGTTTAGAGCGAATTTTCATCGGAGCAAAGATGAGAAATTTCCGCTCGAAAAAAGAGCGAAAATCTGTGGTAGTCCATTTCAATGGAAACCTACTTATTGTATTTGTATAGATGAATTTCCATCTATTCAGATACAATTTACATCTTGTGAACACGAAAACGACGCAATAAAATGTACAGAAGTGCGAAAGGGAGCATTAATTCATATGTACTAAAAAGAAAGGTATTGTACTTGTGAATGAAAATGAGCAAAATAAAGCTAAACCTGGAGGAGATTTGAACTCGGTACCGATCGATCAGCTATCCAACGCGTTAATCCCTCAACCAAGGGTCCAACTGCGAGAATGCGTCCTCGGAATTGTTTCTTTCGTCTCGTCAGGTACTTGATTACAACGTTGAAAGATTTCTTGTACGTACATATCTTACTCCTGACGTTTTTTGGAGTATTTTACTAACAGAAAAGTTCTAAAGTTCTGTTTTCTCATTTTTAACTATACATAACGCTATAAATTTCACAGTATAGCTTAGTCTTTCGATAACCTTTGCTTATACAAATGGCGAAGACCAATGTTGACTAGTAGCCATGCCCATGATGCGTTGCAAATCGCTCTAAAAAGAGTGGAATTTAAACCGATCTACAATGATAAGAAAATTCACTCCTAAACGATGAGAAATTGAAGCACCAAATCACTCTAATAAGATGAGAAATTGTTCTTTCACCTTTGACGACTCAATCGAAAACTTTTAAGAGTGAAAAAATAAATTACATCGAAAAGAGCGAAATTCCATCTAGAAAGAGTACATTTTCCATCCAACGCGATAATATTTTGTTAGAAACCACTCTTTTTCAATCGAAAATTCCGCTCGAAGAGGAGTGGTTCCGCTTTACCATCTAAAAAGAGTGAAAATTCCGCTCTTTTGATTTAGTGTGTAATAGATAGGAAATTAGCTGTTTTTCAATAGTCTAATAACAATAAACTTGAATAATGCAACCTTTAAAATCTTAAGAATAGCTTACAGTGTACAGTACACCAACCAGATCATTAGAAAACACTCATAACAGGAAGAGTTACTTATGTAAAAAAAACACTAAATTAAATGAATTGGAAGAAGCCAGTGAAAAAATAAACCGATTATGTTCAAGATATTCATTACAGATTAACATGATATTTCCTCACCTCTTCCAAAATACTTTGGGTACTTCATGTAGTCGGATCTACAGCTTGAGTCCATTAATGATCACTTGCAAAATATGTAGATAGGGTGTCTGGAGAAAGCACTCCAATTGGTTAGCTCAGATCGTTGTATAAGACGTGTGTCCTTTTAATTTTTAGTATACGTGTGCTATAAGATATAAAAGCATTTAATTTATCTTCCTTCTTATGTATGCTCCTCTGAAATCGTCATCGAAGTGACCGGAAAAGTGAAAGAAAGTGAAGATTTTATTTCTTTACAAGGTTCAGACACATGTCGTAACCTGACACCACGTCTTGCAGACCATAGTCAGAATAGCATAGTTAAACTACCTAATTGTTGACTCCATGTATGAACTGGATATGGTCTAACAGTGAATGTCCCATAGCAATCCTTTACAGAATCGACAATTAGAAAGTTATCACCCTACACACGACATCGCCACGGAAGAATGTGCTTCGAAAACTTGCTGAATGTCGTGGCATAGCCTGTCTGCTAACTATGGTCTACAACATCTGGTGCTCGGCCTGAGCCATAGTTGCCTAAACGCCTTAAAATAAAATACAATTCAACATCTGGTGCTACCAAACATCTTGTGTCTGTCTACAAGAACTATCCAATACATGCAGGTAACGGCTAAGTGGACGTTAATTTTAGAACATCCATCGTAATTTTTAATTTTAGTTTATATGAGTTGAACAGAGAGCTGGCGCCTAAGTCCTTCATATTGCTGAAAGATGACATATCTTGGTGAACTCTCTTCCAGAGACAATAAGGACGATTCAACATCAAGACTTTGCATATTATCAGGGAACTCACCTGGTGAAACTGTGGACATCTCTGGAAACCATATAATGAATGGCGGATAGTTGAACTTCATTCTGCGTAACTTCCAAAATCCGTGACCGTAAACAGTGAGCTACGCTACAGATAATTAACAGCAAATGTAATATTATGAAACGGTATTTTAATAAAACTTAAAACATAAATGTGTTTACTTTATTAATAACAGAAATATTGAGCATTGGGGACAAATTTGAGTCCTGTCCTGTATCCTTATCTATGAAACATTTAATTTTTCCAATAGTTAATTGAACTAGTTGAAATCCAGAATATGTAAAAAATAACAGTACATACCTTTCAATTTATACGTATTACATGTGTCAAATTTTGTTACCTTTTCTGTGTAAAGAATTGTGTGTAGAACAAGTACACACAATAATGACATTGGGATTAGAATATACTTACCTTTCAAATTTCGAATCTTATTTTAATTGTATTTTATACATTTTGTTTTACTTTTGAAATTACTCTTCTATTTTAAATAAAATTTTCTTCGCTTAATGTGAAGCAAAACAAGCACCATCAGTCAAAGCGAAATAGTTTTTGTGGAAACATCTCGGATGAGAAATACAGAAGAACAAAACAGTTTTTGGTGCATGCTGTACAGTAGAATATAATTAGTTATTTCTATAAATTCTGCCACACAGACATAATTGCTATGTTCTTTTAAATATATGCTATTTTGTAGAGAAAACTGTAAATTGTTTATTATAAATACTAGATTTTCAATCTGTGTTATAGGGTACTCACTACAATCAATACATTTTACATCAAGTTCTTGTGTTTATACAAAATATATAACAGCAATTTAATATTTACACCAGTTTCACAAACAACACTTAACACACACAGACATTCGTACTAAAAACAAAATCCTAACAACTTATATTTTATAACCTAATTCACATAAATTTAGATAGTAAATCACGGATAATTATTATCCAATGCCACCAGTTTTCATATTAACACTTTGCACACCCGAATTTTGTCTTTTCAGTGGACGTATATTGCCGTATCTTGTTATCATAGTTCTGAAGCCATTACGATCATCAGCCGTGTAGAAAACGATTCTCACGCTTCCATCTGGCTCTACAACACTATATTGCCCTCTGACTTCTGACCCTCTGCGAGATTCTATGTGATCCTTGAAGTCTCCTGTCTTGTGATTTCTTACAGCGTAGACAAATTGATAATTTGGATGTGGCTGAAAATAAAATTAATAATGCGCATTACGCTTTGAATAAAAAAATATGAAATTCTACCTATAACCTGTTTCGTGTAGATTTTATTATGAATCGAACTTCGTTCCTAGATCATGAAGCAAGGTAAATATAAGTTAGGATTTAAGTTGAAATGAAGTGACACTGTACATATCATCGGCGTACTACAAGTGGAACATATTAAGTCACACATTTGCGAGTTTTCAGTTAATGTAGTTCTCTAGACGTAAAGTGTGCCTCCTTTCGATTGGGGAAGAACACTGGCGTTTGTCGTCAATAAGTGTATATTTATTAACAATTTAGGAAATTCATTAATTAACGATATTTTTCATCGTTATTAGTTGCCATAGCAACTATTCTTGTATACATGAAAGATAAATGGTGTAAATAAAAATATAATAATGACGTTTGGTTTTGCAGTACTGTGTTTCAGCTTCAAAATTACAATTTCGTTTTCTCAAAACTATGTTGTTGTTTTTTTTACGTAATTTGTTTTAGTTGTAAGCCGAATATACCCGCCTCAATGTAATAAAAACAATCTTCCAATGTTAAATGAAGGATTAAGTGCCGCAGCTGACTAATCCCCAGATTTACAATCGACCGCTAAGCTTCTAGCGAGCGCTAAGATGAGACCAAGTCATATTTTGCATACGCTAAATGAGACTTGACCAGGACCAGATTTACCACTAGACCCACTAGGTCCGAGCCTAGGGACGCAACTTTAACAGAGGTGCATTTTAAACTGAAAAAATTACAAATTCCTATTTAGAACGTGAAACGAAACAAAATATTAAGCAAAACACATTAAGGAGAAGCGCCAAAATACATCAGCTTCTACCTGGGCGACCCCTCTTACATAACTGAGTTTAGGCAACTTAAATTTAGGCTACTTTACATTAGAAATAGTAAAACAAACATTATATTAGGAATATAATGTATTCCTTTCAAGGAGCGAAATTCCGCTCAATTGGAGTGTAATATTTCATCTTGCGAGAGCAAAACGAGGAATCGCTCTTTACAGCGGATTTTCATCGTAGAAAGGATGAGGAATTTCCGCTGGAAAAGAAAAATAGGATTTATGGTAGTTCTTGTCGATGGGAACATAATCTTCTTTTAGATAATTTTCCATCTATTGAGATAAAAGTTTCATCTTTTGAATGTTAAAAGGACGCAATGAAATGCAGAAAATGTAAAAAGAAGCAAAATGGAGTATTTATCCATAAGTAGTAACAAAGAAAAGTAACGTTCTTATGAATGAAAAATAGCAAAAATAAATAATCTGACCAGTGCAATTTGAACCTGCTACCTTCCCGTTAGCGACCCAACGCCTTATCTGCTAGGCTAGATGGCCAACAGAAGAAACGCACTCGAAAGGGTCTCCTTCGTCTCGTCAAGTACTGGAGAATTCTGTTATATATCTTATTCCTGACGTCTTCTGATATGTTTTTGCCAATGAGAAAAGTTATCAGGTCTTCTCTTGACATTTTAAACTAAACGTGATGAAGTTTACAGAAAAAACTTTGTCTTTCGGTAACCTTCATGGTAACAAATAGCGGATAACAAACTTGACTAATGCTCATGATGCTTTGCGCACCACTCTAGAAAGATGAAAAATCGCTCTTTCAAGTTTGAAGAATAAAATACATCCATAAAGCATCGGAATTTGAGCTAGAAAGATCACATTTTTGTATGCAAAGCGAGAGCGTGTCGCTGAAAACCACTCTTTTCGATTGCCAAATTCACCTAAAATGGTGGTCCTCTTTTACGTTCTAATAAGATGAAATTTTCGATCTTCCGAATTTATTGAGTAAAGCATGACAGCCATACACACTGCTGGCAGTACTGTTGAAGCACTCTATACACATGAAGACGTAATTAAGATTACGTTTTTGTATATGAGGAAACCTAAGTGGTATTTTCCTAACCTGTCTTTACGGGACCGAAAATTGTAGGTACCGTGCGTTCAAATTCGGGTGGCGGCCGTCCTGACTTAGGTTTTCCAGAATTGCCTTCAGTTTCACCACAAAAACATCAGGATGGCACCTTAACTAAATCATCGGTCCTATCGCGGTCTGATCCAAGGATGGCTAAAGACCTAAAAAAAATCAAAATTATCCTAATCTGTTCTTTATGAAAGTATAAACAAGGCTTACTTTTCTCCCAATCTTCACTTTGTATCTTCAGGAGGTAAAATTCAATATTTCCGGAGATGTTGTTTAAGATTCAAAGAGCTGGACCGCGTATTGAACGTAGAAAATGAGTTTGTAGTGTCGCTTTTGTCCGTTCCTGGTAATTTTGTAATTTTGCAAATTGCTAGCTTTTAGGAGCTACGTATTCACTCGTAGAAGGAATTATTTAAGATTCCCAATTGGCCATGACAGATTGACAGCACTGGAGATGCTTAGTATCTAGGAAAAGCTGACTGAAGATGTTGAGTACGATGGCATAGTAGACACCTTCATACGATGGAAACCAAGGAGAAAGTGGCTTTAAAATTATCTTTAAGATAAATAAAATTATTTTTATGAACAGTAATTAAAAATGTATTTATGTACCATTAATAATATTTTTGTTTAATTTGCTTTGACGAGTTTTTGTGTGAATAAAACTAGTATGTATATATTATCTTCTCATTCAGCGTAATTAATATGTCTTCCACAACAATTTAGTTAAAATTGCTCATTCTAGGGCTATGTATTTAAAGCCATTATTTATTATTATTAATATTATTAAACTGTGTTTTGTAAATAACAACATTAGCAAAGTTAAATAATTATTATCTCGTTATTACCATTATTTAGTGACAAGAGAAAGGAGGAGAGTACATTTGTCATAATATGAAGGTGGGAAGGTGAAAATGAAGGGAGGGATAAGGGGAACGGAAAAGAGAGAGAGAACAGGGGCGCTAGAAGTCATGGGCCTAGGACGCGTAGTCACTTAACTTCGGCCCTGGACTTGGCTTCAACTTGGCGCTGGCTAGAAGCTTATTTGTATTTTAAGGACTTACAATCGGTATATTTCAGGTTGTTTTCATCCACAATGTTTTAGATTCGTAGTGGTAACTATGAAAGCTAACAAACAGATCGACTTATATTGGTACAATCGACACCACTGCAAATCCTAAGGTGTAGGATTAGTGTAATACAAGTATTAATCCCCTCCCTTTTTGTTAGTGCTCGTTTTTGTTTGTGATCCGTCACTGCTGAATTGATACACTTTCACTAGGCTGTACAAGCACCGTAACTAGCTAAGTTGATAGAATATTTACTTCGCATTCGGAAGGTTCCTGTTTCGAACCCAGCAACTAACCATCATCACTGAAGCCTTTCCATTTTTTTCTTTCTGAGTCACACCAGGCTAATACCAGAATGTTTGAGACCAGATATATCTTCCTACCTATCTGCTTCCACCCTACCCAACAGTAACCTACGGAATATTATCCAGACGTAATTTTTTACATAAAACATGCATGTACAACTTCTTGTTTCTTCAGGGATTTTTTTTTTTCATCTTTCTAATTGGCATGGAATTTTAATGTATCATAATGCCATTACTATTGGATTTTCTTAGAGTAAAATCTATCTGTCTGTTGATAGGATTTGAAGCATCTCTAAAAGTGTAAAAAATTACAGTACAACACACACTAACCAAATACTTAAAAAAGCGAGTCTGTTGCACACTGGAAGTCGTAATGAGAATATTGGATATTCAGACAGTAGATGTCACTCATATCTGCCTTTAATATTATGATTTTTGTGTTTATCCTTTTGTAGTGTACTGAACAATCATCTTTATTAATTCAGTCATTAGGAAGTGTCGTGTACATACTTTATTTTGTTTGCTTTATGTCTTAAAAAGCTCCTAATAATAAAACTGTTTCAAACTGTTCCTCCACAGCTGGTTTTACTATCAGAAAATAATTGTTTAGTTCATCTGCGAGGAAAGCAACCTGAACAGATTGTGTCAGTTAGTCGCATATAAAATTGAATCATTAAATTAGAGCAAATGTAAAAGAAAACCGCTTTTAATCAACTACAGGATTACGTTCAATTAACATACAAGCGGCTATCACGAATTTGAATTTGCATCTGAGGCTCAGACCGGTAATTATAGGGGGAGGGGAAAGAATGCGGGAAGGTGTCGGCCAGTACCTACGTTGAAGTTACCATCCCAACAATTGCCTTGTGTGACTGCTGAAAAGCCTGGAAAAACTTCAGTCAGACTGGTCAGACGGTGGGATTGTACCCACGACCTCCCAAATGCTAAGCCAAAGCTCTACTACTGACTTGTGAATCACGACTCCTCGGTAAGCGTATTTCACGGTTGTTAACTTTTAGTAAACTACCGAAAATGTTTATATAATTTCATGAGTGATGTTTTAAAATACTATAAGAGCTAACGACCTATTTGATATATTTCAACTACTAACGATAGTGTGTGGTGAGCGGAATTGCGTATAAACAAGTTTAGAATTATTGTATTAAATCTTAGATGAATTGAAGATTTAAAGTATTGGTCTCTTCAAGAGATGAAAAAAGAGAATAATAGATGTCGATGCCGTAGAGTATAAATTGTTTTATTTAAATGAAGAAATAAAGAAGTGTAGATAATCATAATTTAAAGATAATTTTCACCTTAAAAAGTAGTCCAAAATTCTCTGTTGTGTACTTCGAAGAAGAGTGGTTAAAAAACCACTGCTTGGTTAAATGTCACAATTTCACTCCGACAGTCCGAATCCTTATAATTAAGTAGAATGAACTTTGAGTTCAAATTATTGAACTGATACTATTTCGGATGATTGTCAAAGTATTGAATAATTTTGAAAATGTTTACAAATTGCATTAATGTCAAGTCAGCGAAAATTGTTTGCCATGCACGATAATTGAAGTTTCATTACTTACCGAATTTCTGTTCTGTTGCATAAGGTAAAGAGGTGATGCGGGAACAAAGATCGTTAAAATTCCAAGTAGCACCTGTAAAAAGTGTAAATCGTAAAAATTTAAAAGACATCTAATTTTTTTTTTAAACAAATAATTAAAAATTATATATTTCCTCTCATTATGCAACGCTTCAGGGCATCAACGATTAGAAATGGTAAAAGTAAAGTTTTAGGAAAACACCCTTTTTTTTGCATTGTACGTTACTGAAAATTGGCCCGAATCATTTCAATGCACACTCAGATTCATAGAAAAAACAATAGGTACGTTTCCTAAGTGCGGTAAATCCCCTAATATGGAAATGCCGTAAATTTTATATGGATTTAAAGTCAGTGTTCTATATACACTGTAAAACAATTTGGGAATGTTGATTGATATATCTAGTAATGTTCGAGATAAATGAAAGAATATGCAGTAATCCTGCTGTGGCTGAAACGCGTCTGTCAAAAACACCAAGAGATTCCTTTTGTGTGGTTGTATATGTTTTCATTTGCCGCCACCATTTTAATCATGTATTTTAAAGAAATGGGAATGTTCTCAGTGAATGGGGATTGCGATCCAAGTTGACTAATAGAATAAGCTATAAGAACATGGCTTAACCGTGGAAGTAACTGTGTTTGTGTGCTACTGGTATCGGGGTTCAAGCAACGTACCTCTGACCTTATATACTGCTTTATTGTACTGAGTTTTTCAGTGGCAATTCAATCCAGTCACTAAAACGCTGGACTTGTAAAGAACACGTGTTCAAATCTTGCTTTACTTGAGTCATCTATTTTTTTTTTCTGAAACCTGAAAGGTGGTTGTATTTTATTAGCCATGTTAAAGGAAATTTCCAGGCAGCTATAGTTGCCTGACCCATGAGCAAAACGTCAGCCCGCCAACTCGGATTCAGCTGGCCGCCGCTGGCTCGCTACAGGAATTATACTAATGTTCCCTCTCTGCCTCCAAGGCGATATTTCGTCGGTACAGTCGTAAAGCCGCTATTTGGCGCTGTTCTTCTCTGGCATACCGCTTGCGGCTCCCACCGGCTGTCCACCAGAGAAACTAAACTGATGTTGCATCTTTTAAACCATGGCGGTATTTTGTCAGCCACCGCCTTTTTCAGTTACCCAAAAGTGAGTCCGTTATTTCGTTGAGGTTATATTGCACACAGCGGTGATCCATATTAAGTTTGATTGTACGTTATTTGCATTACCTTCGCTATTATATATTTACTGGTTTGGGAATTTCCGCACTGACTGCGACGGGATTCGAACCTCCAACTGCCAGCGACGATATTTTCAAGTTGGTTACTCTAACCACTCGGCTATTCTGGTCTTCCAGCTGGGAAATGTTTTTGCATTCGTTTTGTGTTACGAGGATAATTTCTGAAACGAAGGCATCCACATCGACGTTGATCCGACCTTGGAGTAGCTGGTTGGATCTTATGTTAGAACAGTGAATGTTGTATATGACGTACTACGCAGAAATGAAGACATTTTCCATAAGGAAATCTCTGGTAGGCCGAACTTGGGTCGACATAAGCAATTTGGCCGGTCTGTGGTGCAGATCTTTGCTGGTGCTCCAAAGGTTTTTAAACTTATACCGGAGTAGGACAGCTGACGGTTGATCAGCGGATACTACCAGATTCCCGATCATGAGCCGTAAAACCCGCGGCAGGTTCTTCGGTAGGATTATATTGAGGAAGATTAGAAATGGGATGTAGAAGCACATCGATATAGGTCAATACGAATAATGGACGTTTTGTGTATATTTTGATAGTAGCTATAGAAAAAAAAACTGATGTCAGTTACATCCTATATTTATACCCCTGGGAGTCCTATTCTTTCGTCTTCAGGCCAATTATAAATTTTCGCATTTGTATGGTGCTAGATTCGAACTTGGCTATCGCGTGTAACGAAAACAAAATCACTGTATTAGTAAACTTTGTAAAATTTCAAATTGCGTATGTATAACCTTACTTTTCTAACATGTTACTTTTCTAATTTTGTAAAATGTAAAGAAATGTAAAAAGGGTCAAAAAAGGGGAATAATTACTTATAACTAGCCCACAAAAAATATTTACAAACTCAAAAAAATGTAAAAAAAAAAAATATATACCGGCCGCCAATCGAATCGGCGAAGGCGGATATAGGACAAATCGTGGGTCGTTTAACAACGGTGGCTATCCCCGGTTGATGTACCGTCGGCTATCCGACAATCGCGGACGCTGTAACAACGGCGACTATCCACCGGTTGACCGATAGAAGCTATCAGTCAACCGTTAAAGTTGGATCTACGGCGACTCTCGTATCTTTAGTAGAACTTGAGATATTAATAAACAAAGGAGTTTTCTTTTTCTTAAACATACGCATAAATGTGGCAGATCAATCTTAAACAGTCAGTTGTCAACTTAGGCACAAAACGTTGATTAAAACATACATTTTTACAAAGTTGTATTGTGTGAAAAAAAAGCAGAGAAATTGAAGGTTAGAAGTATACATCTTTTGTAAAAAAGAACAAATCCGTAAACCAAGGGGAAAAAAATTAAAAATAGTTTGACACTTGTTACAGAAACCCTTATGGTTTTATAGTAATATTTATCACTTTGTGGTAGTCTCAAATTGTCATGGTACGAATAGATCAAAATGAAAGAAAAGATTGAAACAAATGGAAATAATGTATAATGATTAAAACTTCAACTTCAAAGGATCTTCAATGTTTTCCTAACGTTGGAAATGATGAAAACTTCATCAGTAAATTTTTATAACAAACGAATCCTTTCAAAGTGTAAGTGTTGGCATTACCCCCAACATTTGGAATTTTATGAGGTAATGCCAACAGTGGTTTATTATTTTGGATCCACGGTGGCTACATGTTTAATAATTTGCCCTGCATGTTTCCATTAATGCCTACTTTCTACAAAATAAATGGTTTTCATTGATATATATTCTATGTAACAATTATTTTTTTTCAAAATCTGAATCAGTGTCAAGATTTTTCGTGCTCACCAAAAATCCAATCTGAAATGCAGCTTTTCAGGAAAATTAACGGTTATTATGTCGGTAATACTTTACGGTTGCAAACATTTACATTGGCAAATGAACATAAATAGTGAGTGTATAAAAATAAGTTTTCAAGAAATATTTACGAGTCAAAACGAGACGAGATGATCGGAGAATGGGTTAGACTATATAATGAAGAACTTCATATACTGTACTACTCACACGACATTATGGGAGTAATGAAATCAGGAAGCGGGAGAGCGAAGATTATATTCCGTCGTACTTGGAAACCCGAAGAGAAAGAGACCGTTGAGAGGACCGAGAAGTCGTTGGGAGGACAATATTAGAATGAATCTTAGAGAGGTAGGTGTTCGTGATGAAAAGTGGCTTAATCTTGTCCAGGAAAGGATCCAGTGGCCATAGTTTGTTACTGCAGTGATGAACTTGGGTATTATCCATAGAGTTAATTACCTACATTAGGCTTTACGTTTTCCTCTTGAATACAGTTTCAAAAGAAACGTAGCATCTAAGGGCTGGATTTCTCACTAACGTGGATTTAAGGCCAGACTCGACTTAGAATCTGATCCAAAGTATGGCTACACAAAGTATTGTGAGTGACACTATTGTGTCTAAAGAGGCCATTGATCTCCATTCTGCCTTGTGTTTATGGCAATAGCATTACAGAACATTGCCACAAATTCTCATCTAAATCATTAATCAAAATAATGTTAACACTAATAATAATTTCTTTTACATTTTAATGCTATTTTATGCCTCATCCACTTCCGATCAACATGTGGATAGATTGTTAAAATATTGTACGATATCTCCTACAAACAAGAGGATACCTGAAATAATTGTGCAAACTTCGAAAGGTGATTATTTACATGAAGCCAAGAAAAAAAAAATTCTTTGAAGAAATCTCGGAATCTGATTAGTCTCGGAGCCACTGATGCTCAAAGTTAAGGCGGCATCGTCACAAATGACGTTCTACCGTATCTCGACAAGTAATGGTGTCAGCACTTTTGGCCTAGCAAATCACATTCGAAATAGTACCCAATACATCTGTTTAAGTTATGTTTATGATTGGCGAATGAAGTTTTAGAGGTGATTTTTATTGTTGCTAAGCGAATTTCTGTAAAATGCAAAATATGTAAAAATAAATGTTTTATACCTTACAACGTAACTTTCCTTTGGCTTGTTTTATCGTTAGAAAAATTATGTGATGAAATGTATTCACACGTTTTTATTATTATTTTCCAGTAAATACGTAGGAGAAAAATTTGACGGTCATTGTATAGATGCTGTGCCTCCGAGTGGAGCTTGTTTCGAACGTTCAGAATTGTTTTACGCTTCAATTTATTTTAAAACAAAACTTGTTAGTCATTTGTGGAATTGTTAAACCTGGACTGCAAAACATAACAACCTCACCTTATTTTTGCAATAATTTAGATGTAATATCGTGATAGTTTATTTAATCTTGTGATACTTGCTGATTGGAGCCATCTTAATATCTTAAAACTTAGAAAGTTGGACAAAATGGAGAGGCAAGCTGTTGGACAAAATTTGGATCGATAGTTGAATCGAAATTATAAGTAAATATTTTCTGAAACACTTCAAAATTGTTTTACACAACGATAGAGATGTTCAAAACTATTTGGAACTTTTGTGCAACTTATCAAAACACAAGTTAATTTTTTCATCTATCTCTGACATTAATTTATTTGTTAAAGCCTTATTAGTATCACTATTCTCATAGCGTTTGCACTCGGAAACAGATATTATAGGATTCTGTTAATGATCTTCGATGTTTAATGATATTTACTATTGATTTAAATTAAACATTCCTCTACATTTAACAGATGTAAAATATAAATTGAAAAAAAACTCACATAATTTATAGTTTCATGCACCTATCCTCTGTAATTTCTTTTAAAAAAACAAAACAGAAACGCATGCATTGCAAATACAGTACTTACTACGGTGAATATGATCATCCTGACTTGCTGGTGTAAGTCCAGAACCATATCTGAAACAAGTTAAACTCAATTCAACTAATTATATATATTGTTATTATAGAAGTGAAAATCTTTTACAAAAAAACTTTCGTTCTTTAACAGATAATGTGTAGCACACCACTATGTTCGTTTTTCCTTTTCAAATTCGTCAGGCGGAACATTAGCTTGCGTAATAAAATGTCATACGGAATATATTTAAAATGATAACACTTTGTAGTTCCCTATGCAAAACTCTTTCAGTACGGTGCGTGATATAGCGTGATTTTATTCTTCATGCAATGCTTCTTGAGGTATTTTAAGATGATTTATTGTTCCAATATTTGATTTAAACTTGAAAAAAAAAAGAAACTTCACAGTGAAGCCAAGTAACCACTTTATAATTGTTTATTTTCCAAGGTCATCGGAGCGAAGAGAGTGTTAGCAAGCGTAACTCCATTAGGTACCAGATCTGTACTACCAACTTCTTCTAAACGGCTTAATGGACCTTGACCAAATTTCACATGGTGATTGCGCTCGATCCGTCGAGTGTCATACACTATTTTTCATGCTGATTACATTTATCATCGAGGAATAATAATAATAGAAAATAACCATGGCCATATTAATGTGGCACTAACAAACCAAAAGAAAAGAATTTGTGGTTACATTCATAGCATGGTCGCAATTAGAGGGCAAGGGGGTGTGTGCTTGGGGTGCAGAGATGGGAGTGGGGAAATCGAAAGAGAGTAAGCAAAGTTGTCAAGAGAAAGGTGACGGTAGTATCATTTTAATATAATAATATAATTTTAATGTAATATAATAGGTCTTAGTAGTATCATATTAGGAGCATTTCATATGTGCTTGAGAATTTGGAAAGTTGATACCGCTTTCATTCGGGGGTGGGGGTAGGGTGGGTCTGGCAAAACATATGCTTAAAGTCTTAAGACAGAAATTTAGTAGTTAGAGAGTGCGTTTAGAAAATGATACTCATAAATTAAAGGGTAAATCCACAGCACCAAACAAGAAACATGGTTGTCTTGAAAACAATAGAAAAACGCGTAGTTTTGAAGTAACATGTTCACCTTGCATAAAATATTTTGCAACTTTGAATCTCGGCCACTAAATTGTCCTATAATCGTGTCTAGTAATTTGAACCCTCTCTCTCCTTTCCTCCGTATCTCCCACATAACGAAAATCAGCAAGCAACATGAGCACAGAATTTTTTCACATATACGTGAATTAGTACAGATGAAATGAAAGAAAAAAAGCGAGATGAAAGAGTATACATAAGATGATGCAGGAAATAATTTAAACACGCATAATGAAAAATGAAAACCGATGGATGTCTGTTAAATAGAGACAGAGAAATGAGAGAGAGAGAGAAAGAAAGAGAGAAGAAGAAGAAATAATACATAAAAATATGGAATGTAAATATAGTAAGGCGAAATAAAAGAACCTAACATTATAAAGTGCATTTACCAGAAATCCAGCATAGAAGAGATTTTTGAATGTTATACTTTTTAGAACAATTGGAATTTGTAGACGAGTGGTTTCAAAATACATTAAGTTACTTTCAAAATGGCTATCAAAGTTTGTGGTCAGATTACAAACTAATGATTTCCAGCGGAACATGAGAGTTCTGAGACATATCTAGGATAAGGTCAAAAGCTTAACAGACATGCTTTGTGTGCACTTGATTCCGTCTCAAAATATGTCAGATTTGTTGAACGTACTAGTTCGGAATACATTGTAACAAACCCAGTAAGTACCGCAGGCCATACCTTTCATTTAGAGCCACTACTGCAAATCGAACATACAAAGAGACTGAGTGAAAGATCATTTTTGTGCTAAATTTCTAACAGAAAGAACCAAATTTACAAGTCCAAACTGTATCAAAATGAAAGTTACAAATGTTCAAACCTAAAATTGGCATGTTTCTTATGGGCGGCCATAGCAAACCTTACATGTTAGACATTTCAAATGTTTATGAAGAACATTTAATATTATGTTGATATATTATAGGATGGAAACGTTGTTTTGTGCACAATATAAAAATAATATTTCATCTTTGAAAAGTACAAGAACAGGGAGCTAGTTTCCACTAATTTCTGAAATTTTAGCTGTTTTAAACATGCCGCTATTGCAAGTATAATGTTCTAATAATGACAACACCAATGAACAACTATCCGCAAAGAGAGAATGAAAACACACACGCAACAAAGAGGGACGGTGTGTGTGTGTGTGTGTGTGTGTGTGTGTGTGTGTGTGTGTGTGTGTGTGTGTGTGTAAGAGAGAGAAGTAATAAATAAGAGAAAAAGGTAAAAATGAATAGAAAGAGAGAAAAGAGAAAGAGAAGAATACATGATAAGAAAATGTTAAGAAAGAGAGGGAGAACGAAATACCCATGAAAAATTTGAAAACTACATAATCATTATTCTAAAGAACACACACGCTGTTTACTCTGATTTTCTTCAGTGCTGCCTCGTAGTTCTCCAACCGGAGACGAATCTCTGTTTGCCGTCTTCATTTTGCGTAAAACCGTTATCTTGTTGGTAAACGAACCCAGGTCTTTGGATTAATAGTCTGAAATGATAGGGACTACTCCTCAGATTACGCTGCCTAAAAGCTGCTTAACAAATTGTATAGTTTTTCTTTTTAAGAATAATAACATGAAAAGTGATTATTTCAATTCAATGACGTATTCTTAATTGTTCTGTTAACGTTCATAGATTTTATTTTGACTTCTCCAATCAGTATTAGTAAATCGTCTTCTTCTCTATTGTGACACAGGTGCATGCAAGTTGAGAAATCTTTCCCATCGTAGGCGGCTCGGTGGGTTTTCATTAACATTCTTTAGGGCTCGGAGTTAAGTAAGAGAAGTCACTATTCGATTGTTCACGATCGTTTTGTAAAAAATACCTTGGCTTGAAGAGGGTTTGAAAGTATGTTAGCTAGCTTTAGTACTGACAAGTTGACCACGTTACCACTGCACCATCCTGCCAGCTTAAAACATTAGGAATATATTACTAAATTCAGGTTTTGAGCTGATCATTGGAAATAACTGGCTTTATTCCTGTAAGTTGTTTACACCAAAGTGCACGTGAAAATTTATTTATTCCAAGAATTATAGGCAAATTCTAATTTCCGAAATAAGAAATCCAGGAGAAATAAAAGATACTACATCTTATACAATAATTTCACCGTGCAAGTTCAAAAGTATGACTATAATAATAATTATTATTATTATTATTATTACAGCGAAACTTCCGATAATGGGTAGTGTTAAATTCCCCCGTAGAATAGCCTTGAATATTATGAAAGAAACCTCTCTCAATAGCGGACTATATTAAAGACATACACGAACAGCTCTATAATATTTTCTTTTCAAGTAAAAACATCTTTAGCGGATGTCCGTAAAAGTTTATCCTTATTTTTTTCATTTTCTTATCACGAAGACAAATGAAAACTTTACTACTAACCCCCTACAAACATCATCAGTAACAATATTCTTACAAACTGCCGAAACGAGCTCCTGAGCTTCTAAGGATGGCCCTAGAGTTTCTGTTAAAGTGGGTTCCCACAATAATTTGTGTTGTTTTGAATATGAAAACTCTTTCCCAATTCATAGTGAACAAGAAATGAATGTTAAGACATGACTGGGAAAAAGCTAATAATTGTGGCAGTTCCTGGATTCGAACTCGTGCACATGGGAATCAAAAGTACAATAATCACGTGCTTTCAACGCTTTGTCCATGGGGGTTATGCTAGCTACTCTTCAATTCAGGCTTGTTCTTGTGCAATTAGAGTAAGTTTGTCCAAGATTATTTCTTCCATCATTCCACAGTTATTGAATTTCCAAAGTTAGTATTCATTGTACACAGTTTCACTTGCTACGCCCTTTCAGAAAACACACTTTGCATCATACCAATCTGTGTGTTCTCTGAGTCAGTAACAACGGGAAACAGGTAAGAAAACTTCAATTGGAAACAAGAATACTCGTATTAAAAAGACTTTCAACAGTGTTTCACATAGTCAACTTGCTACAAAAAATGCTCCGTTATTTAGGTAAAGTCGTAGAAATTCAATTTGTACGTCGTGTTCTTATTTTAATTGCTTACAGCCGTTTGAGGAAAGTTTCAGTGTGTATTTCTAAATAAAGTACAGCTCCTAATAGCGGGTAGATTTTCCTAGAACAGAAGTTAACGGCATAAAAAATAATAATATATAAACAGTTGCATTACACGAGCAGAATTAATAATAATGATTCCGCAAGTGTAATGCTATATTTTATTTATATGAACATACTACTGTATTATCTACGTGTAAATGTGTGAACTGCGGCGAAACGTTAGGTTCTGCAAGGCCTACCAAGCAGGCAGGTCTGAAGCTTTAGGAGGGCAGATATCCTTTATCCTCATAGATATCCTTTGCGTCGCCTTGAACTGTCTTTTTAGTGAACGTGTGATGATTAGCTGTTTCCTCCGGTTCATACTATCAATAGATATTTAGTGCAAACGAGCACTAGTTTCGCTCAATAGGGTTCATTGATCGCACTCAACGATCTTAGAGGATTTAGTGATAGCAAGCGCTCTTTTTCAAAGTTAAGAGTTACAAAGAGCTATCTGAGGAATTCTATAACTCAAGACACACTAAGTGAACTCAGTCTTCCCAGTATTTAATGTGAAAGATCTATTTATGTAAGTGACATCATCAATACTTTCATATCCCAGAAACCCCGTCTCATGGTTTACCTTCATCTGATTGATTGATTAATTAAATTGTCATTAACGTGCTAAAAGAGTTTCTAAGGACTGAACCTGCGGTTTCTGGTAAAGTGGACTCCGAAGCTGGCAGTACGGTGCAGTGGAGATTTCAATAAAACTAGCTGACATGGGCTTAA
>JAGDQP010007403.1:53479-67537 GCA_022664845.1 Lepisma saccharinum | reverse complement strand
GGTCCGAACTCTGAACTCTTAATTTAACTGTCGGGTTCCAGCTTTCTTTAATTTAGACTCTGGGTTGAATTTTGCCTATAACTTTAGTTTGGGTCGAGTGCAAAACTTTTTGTTGGTGGCGCAAATAAGCGCAAAACTCAAGTGATGATATGGCATAGGTCCGAACTCTGAACTCTTAATTTAACTGTCGGGTTCCAGCCTTCTTTAATTTGGACCCGGGGTTGAATTTTGCCTATAACTTTAGTTTGGGTCGAGCGCAAACCTTTTTGTTGGTGGCGCAAAAAGCGCAAACTCAAGTGATAATATGGCACAGGTCCGAACTCTGAACTCTTAATTTAACTGTCGGGTTCCAGCTTTCTTTAATTTGGACCTTTGGTTGAATTTTGCCTATAACTTTAGTTTGGGTCGAGCGCAAAACTTTTTGTTGGTGGCGCAAATAAGCGCAAAATTCAAGTGCTAATATGGCATAGGTCCGAACTCCGAACTTTTAATTTAACTGTCGGGTTCCAGCTTTCTTTAATTTAGACTCTGGGTTGAATTTTGCCTATAACTTTAGTTTGGGTCGAGCGCAAAACTTTTTGTTGGTGGCGCAAAAAAGCGCAAAACTCAAGTGATAATATGGCATAGGTCCGAACTCTGAACTCCTAATTTAACTGTCGGGTTCCAGCTTTCTTTAGTTTGGACCCCGGGTTGAATTTTGCCTATAACTTTAGTTTTTTGTCGAGCGCAAACCTTTTTGTTAGTGCCGCAAAAAGCTCAAAGCTCAAGTGATAATATGGCA
The DNA here is from genome assembly GCA_022664845.1 of Lepisma saccharinum. Taxonomy (NCBI): domain Eukaryota; kingdom Metazoa; phylum Arthropoda; class Insecta; order Zygentoma; family Lepismatidae; genus Lepisma; species Lepisma saccharinum. The sequence goes on along the minus strand of JAGDQP010007403.1, from coordinate 66,756 downwards.
TAGGTTCGAACTCTGAACTCTTAATTTAGCTGTCGGGTTCCAGCTTTCTTTTATTTAGACTCTGGGTTGAATTTTGCCTATAACTTTAGTTTGGGTCGAGCGCAAAACTTTTTGTTGCTGGCGCAAAAAGCGCAAACTCAAGTGATAATATGGCATAGGTCCGAACTCTGAACTCTTAATTTAACTGTCGGGTTCTAGCTTTCTTTAATTTAGACCCCGGGTTGAATTTGCCTATAACTTTAGTTTGGGTCGAGCGCAAACCTTTTTGTTGGTGGCGCAAAAAGCGCAAAACTCAAGTGATAATATAGCATAGGTCCGAACTCTGAACTGTTAATTTAACTGTCGGGTTCCAGCTTTCTTTAATTTAGACTCTGGGTTGAATTTTGCCTATAACTTTAGTTTGGGTCGAGTGCAAAACTTTTTGTTGGTGGCGCAAAAAAGCGCAGAACCCAAGTGATGATATGGCATCGGTCTGAACTCTGAACTCTTAATTTAACTGTCGTGTTCCAGCTTTCTTTAATTTGGACTCTGGGTTGAATTTTGCCTATAACTTTAGTTTGGGTCGAGCGTAAAACTTTTTGTTGGTGGCGCAAAAAAGCGCAAAACTCAAGTGATAATATGGCATAGGTCCGAACTCTGAACTCTTAGTTTAACTGTCGGGTTCCAGCTTTCTTTAGTTTGGACCCCTGGTTGAATTTTGCCTATAACTTTAGTTTTTTGTCGAGCGCAAACCTTTTTGTTGGTGGCGCAAAAAGCGCAAAGCTCAAGTGATAATATGGCATAGGTCCGAACTCTGAACTCTTAATTTAACTGTCGGGTTCCAGCTTTCTTTAATTTGGACCCTGGGTTGAATTTTGCCTATAACTTTAGTTTGGGTCGAGCGCAAAACTTTTTATTAGTGGCGCAAAAAAGCGCAAAACTAGCGCAAAACTTCTGATAAGTTTTTTTGTCGGGTTCCATTTTCGGGTTCCAACTTCACAGAGCTGAGATTAGGTCATGTTGCATGAAGTGTGTAAAAATTAAGAGTAAGGGCTATAAAGCGCTTTGAATGCGGAAGTTCTGATTAACCTTTGTAATTCATAGTTAAATTTAGAAACACACAAAACATTTTTGTTTCAAACGTATAATGTGGGAAAGTATATGAATACTCTCCGGCATCGTTTATTAAATTTAATTTTATTTATTTATTACCTTTAGGTATCTACGGCTCAGGCTGGGATAGGTAGGGGAAATAAGGGAAGGAGTCGACCAGGGCTTAAGTTGAAGGTACTATCTCGGCATTTGCCTGCTGTGACTGAGGAAATGCCCTAGAGAAACCTTAGTAAGGATGATCAGTTCTGGTGTAGAACCCAGGACCTCCCGAATACGAAGCCAATGCTGTAGCAACTGAACTATGGATGCTCGGTCTCGAGTTGGCCAAACACTGAATTTTAAGTAGGTTAGGTTAGCTTGGTTTAAATTAGTTAGGTAGCCTTAAGTTTAATGCTTGAAATCGTTGTAAGTTTTTAATACGAAATCATTGTTCCAAGGATCACAAAGCCGCTTGCTTCATCTCAGGAAAATGGAAAATATTTTAGGGTTGCCAAATCAAGGGGATAAAGTGAGTCTGGAAATGAGCGTCAGAAAATTTTCATTTTTAAAACCGCTCATTTTGACAGCTGCATATTTTGAAGTATGAAATTTGGGACGTTTCCCAACCAATTAAAGGCACAAATTAAAAGAGACAGTTAGTATTGAAGCAGTACGAGGCAAAACTTGATAAGTCCAAATTGCTTATTTTTCCTTAATGGGCGTTTGAAAGTTACAAAACACCTTAAATAATACTTTGTGTAATCATAAGGGGATATTGTTTTCACTGGAGACGTGTTTGACATTCAAGTATCATCTAGACTGTTTGTGCAATTTTATTATGCATATTCACTAAGTAAATGAATTCGTAATAATCGATATTTTGGACTTATCATCTTTTTGCATGGAAAGTGAAATGCATGAGAAATTGAGGCACCAGATGCTGTTCTCATGATTCGTTTATCAATATTATGTACACAATGTTATTCCTTCCGAACAAGGGAGCCATAAAGCAGTTCATTCGATGCATACAAGGCATTATAGAAAGTCACTGTCTCTAGAATGACGATGGACTAGAGGAGATTTTGTACGTCCCGATCTTCCCCTTAGTAATTGGCCGGAATGTAGTATACAGCTTGTTGAGCTTTTCCATAATATGTGAAAGGGCGTTAGATTTCTATCCTCGGTTGCACAACGAAATGTTACCCTAGACGAAATATCATCTTCTCTCTCACTTTTGTAAGGATTCCACGGCCAAAGATAGCGCCTCTTAACTGTGCTATGTTGACAATGGATCGTATGATGGTGTCGAGAATGTATTCAAGTTATAGGCGTCTATCACAAAGGGTATCATCACCTTGCATGTCATCTATGGGTTCATGCTTTAGGTAGACTACCTCAGACTATGGAGTATTTTCTGCCTTTTTTATTAACTTTATCAATATGGAAGACCTTGACACTTTCTCCATTCGTCTTGTTCGTTTATCTATTTTGGCAAATGTCCTCTCAATAGTCATGAAACTATGACCAGGTACTGGATAATAGAAATGAATTGTGTCGAACTTGTTGTTTGGAAAAATGCTACCAAAATGCAAAAAATATACTTACCTTTACAGTGCGAGAAACAGTTACTTACAAAGACATTAAGGTACTTCGTATCAGCTGGAATTTTGTCACGCATATACCAAAGCAACAAACTGAGAGGATAATTTTGGCGTTTAACACTATAATGATCACCGTAAATGAATATGGTGGTAATCACACGGCCTACCTCATCTATATATAACGCGGAAACCGTGGATTTAACAACTTCTGGCCCGGAAAATAACGTACAGGGCCAAATCATCTGGCCTTAAAAACCGGACTTCCGAACATTTTCCTTGCATGATCTTTGTCCTTTTGAACATTGACAATAGGAGAGAAAATATGGCATATCTCAATTTAGGCAAAAATGGACTTATCAACTTTTGCCTCGCACTGTTTAAATTGTCAAATTAAAAATAATAGCCGATCAGAAGCAAAATATAATCTTATATTACATGTGATTTTCTAGTTATCTAGTATTTCTCTATTATTTTCTAGTTTCGTTTCAATAAATTTCGGTTATTTTAGAAATTTCAATTCGACTTCAATTTTAGAAATATTGCGTCATTTAAAAACATTAACATGATTTTGAGATCATTTGTTCCAACGATTCCTTCTATTTATAAGCATACACTTATACCCACAATGGAAAACATCGAATGCAAAACAATCCCTCCCAACCCCTCCTTTATGTTTTAGTCTTCGATTAAGTTCAATCCTAACTTGTTGTTACGTTCAAAATATATATTTATATCGGTGGTTTTTACTTTTGTTCTAATTGGTACACTTAGCAAAGAGGACGGTTGTAATCTATAAAAAGTGTTGGGGTATCACAGATGATTTTTACTTCCACTTCGTGTAATGTCATCAACTATTTTACTAACTTTATTTCTCTTATTTTGTGCAAATGTTACCGGTTGTGGCCTAGGTTGTAAAGTTACAGTGTTGGTTTCGAAACAAATCTTTGTATTGTAATTTCTAAGCGTATCACAACCCAATATTGCATTGCAAAACCTTTGTAGGAGAATGTAAAAGGGATGCTTGAAAGTCATTCCACCAATACTAACATCTAATATGATTCCTTTATCTAATTTTGAAAGCTTCTTCCTCCTACTGTTGTTTTAACAGTGATGATTCTTGGATTCTTAGGTAGCTGTGAGTGTGGCAGATTGCTCAGCGTTTAACCGGAGTCCAAAATTAATTGTTGCTCTATGCCATTTAGTTTGGCATCTACGGTTGCTATTCTATGGTTGCTAGCTAACTTGGATATAACAAATGTGCATTGTGCTATTTTATGTTTATAAAACAAATTTTGTCTTTTTTAGTTTCTGCGCGGGGAAGGCTCGGATGTTCGGTGAACCCCTTTAGTTTAAATCCTGCTCACTGCCAGATTCTTCTTGTTCTGCTACATAAGTTCTCGAATCTCGCGTAGATTGTACTCTACTTGAATTTCTACCGAAACCTCGGAGGCCATTTCTACCTTGGTGTCCTCTAGAAGTACGTCTGGGTCCTGAATTGTGGCCTCGGGACTGTTGATTTTCGCAATAGTCAGATCGATTGTGAATGATCATACTGATTCCTATAGTTTTGGCGAGAGGGAATACGTCTGCCGGGACGGGAACGGTATTGTGTTCTTCCTCTATTGCTATTCCTGTTTGAATATATGTTACTAGCTTTGGCTGCCAGTTGCTCTAGCCTTAATTCTTGCACTTGTAGTGTTAGGTTTGTTAATTTAGCCGTGTAGTGCGGTTTTATCATAGTTTGGTGTAGTCTTTGGGATCGATCGCTGTTGGTGTCCGTCCTTTGAGCTATCGCTAGTAGTGGTTCTAGAAATGTCACCAGGTGGCAATGTCTGCCTAGACGTTTCTGTAAGATTGGCTGCAGTGTTTGCAGAACCTGCTGCCATCTGTTTTAAGTATTCGGTACTACCACCGCAGGCACGAAAAGTATTTGGTAGCTGTAAAGGGTTTTGTTGTTTAAAATAGGCAAATTCCGAAAAGCGGTTTGTTGATATAAACCGTAAGTTTGTGTTGCCTGTTGAAACGATGGAGGGGGACTATTCGCCCTTGTAGAGGATTGGGCCAGTACATGTCTGGGGCTGCTTGCATTTGTGACAACTTTGTATTTGCTTGTAAAGCTTGTCCTGGTTGGGTTTGATTTGGAATTGGTTGGAAATATGTTTCGGCCAACGTGGTTTGGTTCGTTTGAAATTCCAATAAGTTGTGCTTTTGCGAAAGAAGGTTACGATTCGAAAGAGAATGCAGTTTCAATTTTAATTCCTCTATCGTTTACAATTTTTCCAGGAATACCTGATCTAAAACCGACTTGCGCAGACCCACTATGATGTCATATATTTTCTTTGCATTGACATTTCAGGAGCTATTTGTTCAATCAACTGCTCCTTAGAAATTACATAATGGAGAGGGTTTTCCTCATGTTATTGAATTTTAGAATCAAGAGCGTTTCTACTTGCATAAAATGGTTACTAGGACGTAATTCCGTAATAAGTCTATCTGTCAGATCTTTAAAAGACATTCGTCCGGAGTTACTTTCTTTGTGGATGCTTAGAAAAACATCAAGGGGTAGACCGGTCAAAGACACCCCTAAACGTAATTGCGTTCAGTAGCTGACCATTCGTTGAGCTGTGAGATGAGTTCAAACTTTGACAGAAATTCATTAAATGACTGCCCGGTTATAAAAGTTGGTGGGTTAAAAACTTGTTTAACACGTGTTGCTTCCAGGGGTCGTGGAGGAACTGGGGATCCCTGAGGAGAAATTTGAGGTGAATTGTCGCCCGGATTGCGTCCGCTTCTAGTATTAGGCATATTTGCGTTCTAAATATGACTACTGAAGTTAATGTCCGTAACTATACCAAAGAGTTAATCTCAGCAATATATATTAAACATTAAAATGCATATAAGCAACTCTACTTGCCTATATTACTAACATATATAATGCTTACAAACTTCTGGTCTCAATTTGACATATATTAACAGAAAGCATAAAGAAAGAAAAATTTATAGTATAGAGAGGAAATGTATTTTTTTTAAGTAAAGAGAAGTGGCTTTTATTATCACCGAGTCATGAAAATAACTGCGATGTCATATTTCTTGTAAGATGAAGCTAAATGAGCTAGCCTACGTGTTTTAAATATGAGAACAACAGGTAAAGAACTGTCAGTGCGTATGTGCAAGTAATCTGCTGACTTGTATATTGTACATTGTCTTATGAAGCAAAGTTAAATAAAGCTGCTTTGCTTTTGCTTTGAAAAGTAAATTTAAATAGAGAAACTTCCATCGTATTCTATGATGTTAATAAAGAAGCGTTTCTTTTTTTAAAAAAAGAAAGTAAACAAATGCGGTCAGAAAAAAAGGATTTAAATAGAGATGAATCACTAAAACCTCTGCTTTGCCATGGTGTATGTTATGATGTATTGAAAAATAGGTTTGTTGTTAAAAGGTAATGTGTTATTGAAATCTTAGCATTTCCACCACATATGATTTTATGACCTTTCGGCCTTTATACTGGGAATCGAGAGGATGTAACTAGTACAGAATAAAATACGAGAGGATTTTCTGAAACATGGTTTTAGTTCATGTTTAAAAGTAAAAGGTTACAAATCTTAGGCGTCAGCTGTCTTCGAGATTTCAGCTAACCCGTCCGGTGAGTCAAGCGCTGTCTGCTTGGTCACTAGTACTAGGTAGAGCGATAGTCTCGTGTCTCAACGAGAGAGTCCGACAATATTATACCTACTTGTTTGTTCTCTTTTTTCCCTTTTCGGGAAACAGAGACGCTTGGAAACTACCTGGGTCAGTACTCTTTGAGGCGAGATGTTGGATCATGCAGTTTCAAGAACCTTGTTTTCAATTAAACCGTCCGGAAGAGTTATTCTGCGCTATGCACATAGGCAACATTATTTGTTATATGAAAATGTATAGCAGGCACACTTCGTTGCCTGTTTGAATAGTTTTCTGCGTCAGTTGCAGTTTTATTTAATATGTTTGTCTGTGTGCTTAGACAGCACCATCGTCTTATATTCATGGTATAAGAATTCTTCCTTGAAGACTATTATGTGGCACATATGTGTGTCTTCAATATAAATTGTTCTGGGTTCCGGGTTCGGAGCCCGGTAGGCCATACATTATAAAAATAAATAAACTCTTCTTAAGTACTAGGCTCGGAAGCACATATAATTTGTATCTCCCTAAATATGCACCACTGTACTTTCGTAAATAATGTTCCCTATCTGGCTAATACATATATGATCGACGATGCTTATAAAACAAATATTTAACACTCACTTTGTACGGTAATTTAACAGGCAAAGCATTCGTGTGCAATGTACAAATTACGCATTATGGTTTCCTAATATTTTCCGTACAAAGAAAAGGCGATGTTTACCCTGATACCAAACGAACAAAGTCGCTCCAGTACATATCGTGAACGATAACTATAGTTGGTTTTAAATAATCTCGAGAAAATACTTTCCAATAAAAAGTACGTTTATGCTAACAATTTACAAACCTGTTTAGAAACGTACTGGGTAATGAATGTTTTTGTACTTCCGGGCTGTAGTGAATATTATTAGTTATATGGCCGTTAAATGACTTTTCTTTACTTCCTTTGGGGAACCCCTGCGCGCCCATTGTAAATTTTGTAATATACATTTGAATAGAGCAGGTTTGAAGACTTTAAGGGTACCTTGACCCCACAGTTCCACTGTTAATGGTGTTCAAAATATCAAGCCAAGCCCTAATGTTCATTTTCCCACGGTTTCTGTAGCGTATAGCGCCGAAATGAATCATGCAGCATGGCATACCTAGATTGTCTATGGTTCTTTCTTATTTTCATATCAGCAATCTCGTCAGGTGGTTTCTTGGTATTATTTTTCAACAACATGCATACTGAAACTTTCCAGTAATCGCAAAGTGAGTTGAAGATCGTCTAAATCAGATTTCTAATATCAGATCGGCTGACTTAGAACAGTTTATACAAGTGTCGGAAGAAATTCTTCCAGGTGTTGGCTTTTGATGTAATTTTATTATCGTAGTTTTGTATATTGTAATGTTATGTTACATGTTCATGAACTGGAGTAGAAACAAAATATAAATAGCGTTCGTTAATTTACAATCGTATAACAATAGCTTTGAAACTTATTCTGAAGAATGTTTCTACGTACCAAGAACTCTAAAATATTTGTAACACAAAAGGTGAATACAAGACACCATTTACAATGAAATTTTTATAGCGACATCGGTTGTAATGACACCTCGCTTAGTCAGGTACTCTGTGGTACCAACATATTCCTCGCAACAGCATAAACCTCGGTTACGAAGACAAAATTTTCCAAATCTCTTGCATATCGTTATAGTCAATTTCTAGTTCTACTCTATTATAAACTTCATTTTCTTAAAACTTTATTCAGTTTTTTAAATGCATTTTGTATAATTAAAAAGCAGTGTAGAGCAGAAAAACTTTAAAATTGGGAAGCTGTTGCAGTCACTCTTACCAGGTACGTAAATATAAAACCGGAATTTATGTACAGAAAAGAGTGATTGGATGACAGTGCTAAGAACTATCGGGACGGGCGTAAGCCATAGTGCTGTTACCGCCCATAAAATTCATTTTATCTTATCTTAGCTAAGAACTATTTAATTCGAAGAATTGGGCATCGCTAACGATACATTACTGCCATTGTTCCGGGAACGTGTGGATGCCCGACAAAAAAAAACTGTGCCTCTTGTGCTGCAAACCAGTCATCAAGTCATTTTCGTAACATATGAAGCGCTGGTCAGCAAGTGTGTGTTCCATGGATTTAAATAAGTGAAAATCGGAAGGCGTGAAGTCTGGTGAGTGAGCCGCATGTAGACGGATTTCTCAGTCAAACATCGCAATCGCTTCCTTGACCGGTTTTGCTGCGTGGGAGGGTGCATTATCGTGAAGCCCAATCACTTCATGTTGTCTTTGGTCATATTCTGGTTGTTTTTTACGCAAAGCTTGATGCAAATCCAGCATTAGTTGTCGGTAACGTTGGGTATTAACGGTTTCACCAGGTTTCAGCAGTTCATAATAGATCACTCCCTTCTGATCCCACCAAACACAAAGCATTGTCTTCCGTCCATAGCGATTTGGTCTTGCAGTCGATGTCGCCGGTTCTCCTGGAGTTACCCATGATCTTTTACGCTTAGAATTCTCGAAATAGATCCACTTCTCGTCACCAGTCACAATTCGATGGAGAAATGATTTCCTTTTTTACCTGGCGAGCAGAATTTCGCAAGTGGTTTTTCGGTTTTCCTGCTGTCGTTCAGTCAATGCATGTGGAACCCATTTTCCCACCTTCTGAATCTTGACCATGGCTTTTAAACGTATGAAAACTGCCTCTCGTGTCACATATAATTGATCCGCGAGTTGTTGTTGCGTTTGAGCGTCATCCTCATTCAACAAAGCTTGCAATTCGCTGTCTGCAAACTTTTCCGGTGGTCTTCCACGTTCTTCGTTTCTCACGTCGAAATCACCACTTTCAAATTTTGTACACCACACATAGCACTGTGACTTACCAAGAGCATGATTACCGTAAGCTTCGACAAGCATGCGATGCGATTCTGCAGCAGTTTTTCTTCAAATGGTAACAAAAATCAATGCTGCCCACAAATCGTAGTTTATAGGTACAAATTGCGCCATGTTCAACGCTATTAAACACTACACTATGACATGAAACTTGTCTGCTTGTGAGTTGCAAATCGTTATCAGCAGTCAAAACAAGCAAGTGGCGCCAAGGACGCAGTTTTACGGTAACCACAGTGACAGTTAACGTCATTTATGCACAAATTCCGATTTCATATTTACACACCTGGTACACTTTTTTGTTTCTCCTAATCATAAGTTTCAGGAGCGATCGCCACTACTATTTTTTTGCATTTGTATGGATTGTGCTTCAGGAGGTTTGTGACTTCCATGGAAACAGTACTTTAACAACAAACTAATTTTCATGTATCACATAAGAACTACTCTCGACCAAATTGAACCAAAATTAGTATTCTGAAGATAAAAGAAAATCATATGTAAATAAAATCCAAAAGTATTGATAATTTGAAAATTGTTAGGGAATAGGTTATGGAAGAATTCTTTCCACTCGATGTGTAATTCCTACTGTTATGTAACTAGTTGTATATGTAAAGAATGACAACGTTGATTAAGAAAAATGTGAAGAAATGGTAATTAAGGATCAACAGGAATAAACAAGAGAGACTAAAATTTCCATAAGCTTGGAAATAAGAATACGGGAGTAGCAGTCAGAGTAAACACGTTATATAATTATAATAGAGCAAATTCAGAAATTTGAGAATTGTTGACCATAATACTTTTAACAACAGTAAGAGCTTTATTTGTTACCGGAATTCTAGACTCCTCCTCAGAGACTTTCTCAAAACAAATAAGAGGAATAGCAAATAAATGAATAGAATTACAACATGTAGCATTGGTAAAAGTCAAAATTAGCACAACATATTATTCACATTACTGTAGAGTAATGGAAAAAAGTCACCTAAACCCCATAATAGCCAAGATTTGTTTAAACGTTTATTAGCGCAAATAGACTTGAAAAAAAATGTCATTTCCTTCTACAGGAAACCAAGAAAACCTATTCTTGAAGATGAAAACGGACATAAGCAAGACATTGCTCCATCAGTAATTATGTCACAAAAATACAACATGGCAAAGGTTTACACAGCAACAAATACGACGGTGCCAGCGAAATCCTATTTTCTCTTCCGGTAATAACGAGTAAGAATGTGAAAAATGAATTAGCATTTCTTTACGTTACGCTACTACAGTATTTAAAAGACAAATAAAATCTCCAAGCATTAACTATGAAAATGCCTGTTGATAACCGAACTATTTTGGTAATAAATCCAACAGCAAATGAAGTCATGTTGCGAAAAAATTCCCCAATAGCATACGTAGAGGAAACGATAGAAGAAATTATTCACGTTGAAAAACAGAAAATGTAACCGGATAACATCTATCAGTACCGTTCTAAGCATGAAATAGAAGGAAGATTATAGTACAATGAAAAACTTTTTAATTTTTCTTTGATATCAATCCAGAACTTTCAATTAACACTAGAAATCAAATAGCTAGACTATTATATGAATACCGAGACGTTTTCTTCTACCATTTATCGGACGTCAGCTACTTTAAAGGTTATACACAGAAGATACGCGTGGATAAGGCAGTGGCTTTCCACGCTAGTTCGCGGCCGATTCCGATTGGTATTCGGCAGAAAATTGATCTCCAACTTAGCCAATTTGAACAAGCAGTAATCATACGAGAAGCATCTAGTTAATTTCCTTCTCTGGTTGTAGTTCGCAAACCAAATTCATAATACTTTCGTTTGGTTTTAAAGTTAGTTAATCTTAATAAGTACACAAAATATTTAGCTATACAATTTCCCATGGCGAAAGAGGTTTTAGCCAGCCTAAAAGGAAAATCTGATCTTAACAATCGACATAAGCCAATCATAATACCAGATTTTGTTGGATAAAATAAGGCACACAAACTACCTTCGAGGTAAACCATACAAAGAAGAGCTATAAGTTCCAAAGATCGGTTATGGGACATTCAAGATCGGCAGCTGCATTTACTACTGTAACAAAGAAATTACTACATGGTCTACCAAATAGTATTACTAGCTTCGCAGATGACAGTAATAGGTTTATTTAGCCAAGAGCAACAACTGCAAGACATACGTCTTCTCCTACAAAGGCTTCGCAAGCACAATTTCCGAGCAGTACCTCGAAAGTTAAATCTCTTCTATTCCTCTATTGAAGTACTAGGCTTTAAAGTAAGTGCAGTTAGTATATCAATTTCTCCTAAAATTGCAAAGAAAATAAAAAAATCAAAAACCTAGAAAGAAGAGACAGCTTAGAGGCTTTATCGGCATGTGTTCATTTACGCGTTCGGACATCAACCGCTTTACAGACCGAATTGAACCATTCCAAAGATTATTGACGAAAGATTCAAAGTTCAAATGGATGAATCTTTGGATACACTATTCGAACGAATAAAATTAATTATAATAAATGCTCTCTCACTTTCTCACTTCGACCCAAATGCACAGATAAGGGTCTACACTGAAGCCAGTACATATCAATTAGGGGACTACTTACAATGTTATTATCCTGAAAAGAATGAAGAAAAGATTGTTAATCTTCGTGAGCAATATGACACTAAGACCGAAGCTAAATATAGCACATGGAACAAGGAATTGGCTGGAATAATTTAAGTTATTCGTAAACTTACTACCTTCTTAATCATAAATCCACGCTTTATACAGACAACAAAACCTAGTCTACTTTACAGAATCAGAACGCCAGAAAAGGAAAGTTTGCACGCTACAGGATCTTCCTATCAGATTTTAGCTTTCATGTTAGGCACAAGAAAGGAAGCGAAATGCCGGCAGACATATTTAGTAGATTGGAAAACATAGAAGACATCAAGAGACAAAGAGAAGACGAAGACAATCAATAAAGCAGAGGACCTGCTGCTAATAGGCAGAAAGTTACAGATGATGTGAAGAAATTGGAAGACCAGCTTCTGTTCCGTTTTATCGCACTAGAAGACAGCGTACTAGCAACAGAAGAAATTTCACTAATGAAAAATTAAAGCAGGAACAGAGAAAAGACCCATCTTACACAAACATCATTGCGACTTTAGAGGGACCTTAGAGACAACAGCCAGAAGACACAACAACAATGCGTGCTCTTAAATACTATCATTTGAATGATGGAATACTATACCGCACGAGAAAGCATCCAGAATTAGGCGAAATCCCAGAATGATTTGAAGGCCAACACGGCCGGACATCCAGGACTTTCAAAAATCAATAAGACATTATTGTTAAAGTATTATGTACCATCGCTTAAACAAACATTGGGATACTACCTAAAATGGTGTAATGAGTGTCAGCAATATGACATTCCCAAACAAGAAACAGGGTGAGCTTTTGCATCTCCCTTTAGGTAATATATGTGAACAACACCTATTTGATACTTTGGATCCTTTAACCTTGGATGGGAACTTTAGAAAATGTCCAGATTGCAGTATAAAACACGTCAAGACTAGTCAAGCAAAAGTAGTGGATTCCATGTAAGCAAAATCAATAATGGACTTCATAGAACAAGAAATAATCCTTAGGTACCTTAATTCTTTGCTATTAGACAAACACTCCAGTACAGTACTATGCGAGATGGCAAAAAAGTAGATTCGAGCTGAGATTTAATCTAAGTTACTCTCATTATGGAACTTAACTATGTGAAATTACCCAAAAGAGGGTTCAACAAATCATTAAATTTTATATTCAAAATGATATGAAATCATGGGAGAAGTATGTACCATATGCTGTTTTAGCAGTAAATTCACAAATATCTACAAATTCTGGGTTCAGCCCGTTTTTTCTCATGCATGGATTTATTTCCCGTAATATAACTGACGTACAGTATGGCATCAGACAGTTTGCAAATATCGCGGGAAAAACTCAATAACATACGTCACAAAATAGCTACCAAAATGTACAAATCTTACATGGCAAAAAATTCTACGATAGGCATAGGTTTCAAACATCATTC